>JAAALK010000284.1:5059018-5152709 GCA_019279435.1 Zizania palustris
TTAATTTTCTAATTTTATTATTGTCATTTTCAGTACCATATTGTCTATATTTACTCTTATATTCAGAACTAGTGGATCATACTTAAAGCAACCTCAATGTATTTAACTGGTTGTTCTATATAGATGAATTAAAAATAACTCAGTCTTTGGTTATTAAAATCTATACAGTGGTAATGTCTAGCTTGAACCAATAGGTGGGACCCACAAAGCAAATAAAACAAATAAGAGTATATGTAGAGAAGGAAAGGGAGGAGAGGGAAATTGATTTTTTGTTTCATTAGTAATCCATATTCTTCGTTATGGACTGAGTTTCACAATGTTTATATTGGGTAGCTGAACTTATTTTTATTCCTTATAGACTACTTTACTACCACATTATGGTTGTCATTAGCATATATCTTCTATCATCCTTTGTTTTTCTCTTATATCATCGACGGCGGAGCCAAAACAAATAATGAACTAGAGACGCTCATTAGAAATATAGAAGATAGAGGAAGTTTTGGTGATATTTAAAAATTAGAAACCAATAGAAAATTTTTTAGAATGATATTTTAGATCTAAAATCTCTAAAACTATGAATAGTGTTATGTTGAGCATCTCTTAGAGATGCCAAACGCCTAAATGTAAATGTAGGTGGGGTAAAGTCATGAGTGGCAAATCATCCATTGTTAGGTGTATGGAGAGGAGGCAATTCTCAAATCCTATGAGTAAAGTTCAACAAATCCTAGCCAACATACTTCACCAAGTTAGAATGTCTATAAACACTTACAAACATTAAGACTTAGAATGTGTAAAGAATTATATTACCAAACTATAATTGTTAAATTACATTTGGAAGCCATTATATTACTAAATTACCATGCGCCTCCCCACGCCGGACCACCGCACTTCGTGCCCACACGCCTCCCCGCGCTAGACCGCCACAACACCGCTCCACATCGCCCGCAACCTCCCCATCGCTACGGGCAGCCACGCCACGCCTTCCGATCAACTTCCACACTAACACTCGTGTGCCAACCCGTAACCTCCCCGCCGCCATGGACAGCCCTGCCAAGGGCCTCTGCCTCTTCCTCTACACCCCGTGACCATGGTATGGACGGTCCCTATTTCTCTCTCACGGGTAAACGGTATTCCTGCGGGCACATGACACCTACGAGCGACGGATATGGATATATATTTTATCCATCGGATAAATGGTACGGGTATAGATATACGCTACCCGTACCCGTCAACCCGATGCTAACCCTAGTCTAATCTTTTGTTTAAAATGGAAGGCAAGATTTCATAAAAGGAAACTTTTAAACATTCCATTATTAGTTGGGCCCGGCCCACATAGGCCCAAAATAGCCAATAAAAACCGCTGCTTCCCTCCCTCCTGCCCCACGCCGCCAGCCAGCCCTCCCTCTCGACGGCGGCGGCGCTCGCCGCAAGGAAGGAACAAAAAACAAGCCTCTCCCGCCGCAAACCGTCACCGTCACCGCAGGCAAGGTGCCTTCCCCGCTCCCTCTTCCTCTCCTCCGTCCTCTAGGATTGCGCGGCGTGCTGCGTGCCGATCAACGAATGCGGCGCTAGCTTTTGCTAGCTGGCTGGTAGTTGATCCACCGGTTCAGGTTCGTTCTACTCTATGAGCTCGAATCATTGCTGCTGTTCCTGATATGGAAAAGAAAGATCGATGGAGCGCTTGTGACAGCAGGAGACGGCCGGCCGGACGTTCGCGTGGCGTCTCTCGCCGGCGCCGCCATGGACGGTTCACGGTTGGCTGAAGGCTAGCCATCTCTTGGCCTGCGCCGGCTGAGATTTGATCGGTGGCCGATCGACGGCCGAGTCAGCGACAGTGATTGTTCCAGCAGGATCGTGCTGGTGCTTATCTTGGTACTACTAGCTCTAGTAGTTGGATGATCGGTGCTCGAGGTTGTCGCAACTCGCAAGCTGGGTTCCTTTACGAAAAAAAAATATGTTCTTTGGATTGGTAACTTTGTTTTCAGTTAGTGTTTCGTTTGATCACTCCGGCCGTAGCTAGCTTGATTAGTTCCTGCTCTTTGTTGTGCTGCCGGCTGCCGGCTGGTTGAGAACTTGAGATTGGGTTTCAATCTTCAACCTTCACTAGACTTGCTTGGTGCGTCTGGGTTTCGAAATGTCAGCCGTTCATGCATTTGGTCAAGAAATACGAGATTTTTCCCCAGCTACGCTGATCAGCAAGCTTTGATTTCTTGCTAGTCTTGTGCCATATATATCCAGGAGCTTAATTTTAGTGTCATCGAGAGCTAAGCTAAAATTCTCTGACTGTTTCACTGTATCAGGAACTCGATCAGCTTAGCTTCGATTTCTTCTCTTAATGAATGAAAGAAAAACTATGTCCATATATGTTTCAATTTTGTGAGCAGCGTGAGGACATTGCCGCCTGTGTCTGCTAAAAATCATTTCTTTTTGGTTTAGAAGACTACAATTCTTTCTGCTTCACTGAAAAAAAGAAATCAATTTGGATTGTAACACCCAGCCCAAGTAGGGCACATTAGTATTAGTTTAGTAAACCACCTCAACGGTCACCACGTGCACTCCCTCGCCTTCACTGCAGGAGCTACTCGTCCTCCTGCATAGACGCAGCTGCACGCGCACGGGAGCGGTCGTCTTCTTCCTCGCCGTCATGGCGTTGTCAGTAAAGAGCAGCACGCCCGCGTTGCCTCCAGCGCCTCTGGGTCAGTTGCACAAATTGATTCCATGTTTTCAAATTGGATCGCTAACTCGGCCAAACTAACTGCGTTAGCTGTCTGCTGGATGACCTGGATCCGGTTTGTGATTCGGAGTGACCATGATATGTGTATGCCAACGGCACCGTTGGGGAATTGTGGGATAGTAAGCAATGATAAATTTCTGCGAGGCGGTGAAACTCGTGTTGCAATTGCAACTGCTGGAATTGTGGGAATCGAGGAATTAAGTCGAGTATAGATAGCACCATCTCAGATTGAAGATTTCTTAATCTGAATTCGGAGCCATTGTAATTTAGACAATTCATGCTTAGGGAAGACAACAGTTCAGCTGATCTGAACACGTTTTCTGGATTTTTGGTTCTACATTTGACTTTCTTTTGTATTTTATTGCTAACTATACCTGGCTTGTGTAAGTTCACTTGCATCCACTTGAAGAGTCTGTCTGAGTTCTAGGTATCCGGAGGTGCATCACAAGCTGGTTACCTTGTGTTTGTGTTTACTTCTAGCCTTCTGGGCATTATTTCTCTCCTACTGGCTACCTTTTAATGTACAGTGCAGTGTATTGTGATGGAAATATTCTAATTTAATTTTTATCTTCCTTTTTATTGTGTACCTGCTACATGACTATTCAGTTAAAATTTCATACATCAACATCTTGAATAAGATTCTTGTTCAAATCAGTTACTTCATATACATTTCTATTGCTATTTGAGGATGATGCTATAATCTGATCATCTTGCAATAGTTGATAGTTCTAATATTGAACTATTGAGGTGATTAGTTGCCAAAGTTGATCACCGAGGTCCAAGTTGTTACATGATGCCTAAAAATGTACCATGGTTTGTTTTTTGCTCCCCATATCTAATTGAAATTGTCTTCCCCCATGTTACACTACCATGTATTTCATATCTTATGTTATCACAAGTTTTGCTGAAAATGTCATGCATTTCATATCTTATGTTATCACAAGTTTGTTGAGAATGGTTTTCTCTTAAATCAGCAGTATATGGAAGTCAGTGCCAGCTTAAAAATGGAAGATGCTAATGGAGTAGTGGATTGGGATGTTGACATTGTCGGCCCAGATGGTGGTGCTGCTTGCAAACAATTGGTTGAAACTGAAGATCATGATGCCACAGAGTGTTCAAGTTCTTTTGGGGTCACATTGTCAGGGTCAGAGGATGACACAAAGCCTTCAGAGATTAGTGACATTGAGGTTGATTCACCATTCTTCCACTATCCGTCTAATGGTGATGCTGCTGCTCTCATGGATGCAGCTGTTTCTGACAATACGGATAGATTATTGAAGTAAGTAGCTTAACTGATTACTTCCATTATGCTTTTCAGATTTAATGCAAAATCTGAAATCCTTCCCTTGAATACACTGTTATCACCTAGTGATACACTGGAACAAAAATCCTTCCATTAGCATGTAAGGTATTTCTAGCTGCTGGTTGCCCTCATCCTAAAGTCCTTAACCATACTAACTGCTGATTTCTACTTTGGTTTTGGTTGTTGATTTGGTTTTCTCCACTAACTGGTCTGGATTGCACTTGCTTCACCTGATATATTGTTGTGCTCAATACAAGAAATTGTTAATTCATGTACAGTTCATTAGGAAGCATCAAGAAGACAAAGCACATTTAACCACAATTCATCATGAATTACAGGAAGAAAAGGGTAACTGATCACTGGAGAAAGTTTATCAGCCCGTTAATGTGGAGATGCCAATGGTTAGAGCTACGGATGAAGGATTTGCAATCTCAAGTGTCGAGATATGACACAGAGCTTGCAGTACTAAAAAAGAGAAACAGTTGCAAACAAAAATGATTGAGTTGGATTGCTCCTCATCGAGATCAGTACCATTCTCTTCTCAATGCTGCAGGAGGACTATGAAGAGGAGGAAGAGAAAGAGAAGCGAGGAAAAAATGAATGTTTCTTCGTACATCTCAAATCACACCGTATTCTCTTATTATGGTAAACATTGTCTTCTGTTTTATAAATAGAGTTAGAAACTGTCATTGTGATAGCTCATTGCAACCATGATGTAGAGAAAATGGAAGCGGAAGCCCATTCTATCGATGACGATGAGAATACAGGTAATACTGTTTGTTGTTCCATGATTTTCAACTACTATGATATATCAAGAATGCAATGGTACTGATTGTGTTATTCTTGTTCATGCATATACAGTCCATTTTGCTAGATTTTTGGATTCCTTTCTTGTTGTTCTTATTTATAAAATCACTAATGGCACGTTTATTTTGTTTGAAATTGTTAGATATAACAGAATTGGTTAGCATGTAACAGATTCTATCTGCTGTACCCCTAGACTATTGGGCTATATAATAAATCCCCCCCACCTGATTAGGTGTGCGGTCTCCTTCATGGTATCAGATTTTCCGGTCCTAGATTAGGGCTCCTCCTCTGTTTCCGCCCCTTCTCCCCCTTCTCGTGCATCCTTCCCAAGGGCGTGCGCCTCCGCACCTGTCACGCTGGCGGCTCTTTGTCGTGCCACCGACTCCTCGTCGTGCCGCCGAGTCTCCGTCGCGCTGCCGACTCCCCATCGCGCCGCCAACTCTCGTCGCGCCGCCGACTTCCTCGCCGCGCCGCCGACTCCCCGTCGCGCCGCCGACTCCCCGTCGTGCCGCCGACTCCCTGTCGCGCTGCGGACTCCCGTCGCGCCGCCAACTTTCACGTCGACTTCCTGTCGCGTCGTCTTTGTGCCAGCTTCTTGGACGAGACGACCATGACGAAATCCTCGGCGGCCTCCACCGCCTCTGGAATCCTGGGCGCCCACCCCCCTGGTGCCCTAGGGGAAGCACTCGCTCCCCCTGTCTTCGCTGCCTACGCCTCCGTCAACGTGAAGCAGCATGTTCTGATCGCCCTCAGCCTCGAGCGCCCCAACTACTCTAAGTAGAAGGCATTCTTCACCGCCCTCTATGCAAAGTATGGGCTACTCGGCCACATTGACGGCATGGAGGCCGTGTGCCCGGCTGACCCCATGTGGTCTCTGCCCGACGCATGCATTCGCGGCTGGATGTATTGCTCCGTCAACGACGCCGTCCTCGATCTCGCTATGGAGCCTGACCAGGACGCACGTGCTCTGTACGTCTTCATCACGAATCTGTTCGAGGCAAACAAAGAACCACGCGCTGTTGTTCTTCAGCATGAGTTCCACAATCTGTCCCAGGGCGATATTTCCGTTGATGCCTATGCCCAGAAGATGAAGCGCACTGCCGACACCCTTCGGGAGGTTGGCCACACCATCCCCCCGCGCAGCTTATGCTGAACCTCCTGCGCGGCCTCAACCCCCGCTTCACCCACACCGCCGATATCATCGCCAACTCATCGCCACTTCTTGACTTCACGTCAGCCACCAATATGCTCCGCGTCAAAGAACTTCGCCTCGGCTCCGAGAGGAAAGAGCCTCTGCCTCAGCCCTTGCCGCATCCACTAACCCCTCTTGCACGCCTACATCCTGCCAGAACTCCTCCCCCGCTTCCACTCCTCATGGGAACGATGGTCTACAATACCTCACGCTGACTCGTTCAAATCTTGCCTATGCAGTTCAGCAGGTGTGCCTCTTCATGCACGATCCATGAGAGCCTCATCTCGCGATGCTCAAGCGTATTCTATGATATGTCAAGGGCACTCTTTCCTCCGGTCTACACATTGGTACAGGCAGCATCGCCAGCCTGACCGCCTACTCTGATGTTGATTGGGCTGGTTGCCCAGACTCTCGGTGCTCTACTTCAGGCTACTGCGTCTTCCTCAGCGACTCCTTGGTCTCTTGGTCCTCCAAACGATAGACTAGGGTCTCTTGTTCGAGCGCAGAGGCTAAGTATTGTGCTGTTGCGCATGCAGTGGCTGAGACTTGCTGGCTTCGTCAGTTGCTTCAGGAGCTTCACACACCCATCTCTTCGGCGACGATCGTCTACTGCGACAACGTCAGCGCTGTCTACATGACCGCCAATCCATTCCATCATCGCCGCACAAAGCATATTGAGATAGATATTCACTTTGTGCGTGAGAAGGTTGCTTTGGGCCAGGTACGGGTGCTTCATGTTCCATCAGCTCATCAGTTCGCGGACATCATGACAAAAGGGTTGCCTATATATTTGTTCACTGATTTTAGGTCCAGTCTTTGTGTTCGTGACACTCTCGCTTAGACTGAGGGAGGGTGTTAGATATAACAGAATTGGTTAGCATGTAACAGATTCTATCTGCTATACCCCTAGCCTATTGGGCTATATAATAAATCTCCCCCCACTTGATTAGGTGTGCGGTTTCCTTCAGTAGGAGAGGCTCCTACTGGAATAGCACATTTACTAGTCGTATAGAGCAGAAAACCTTTATTGGCTGCATTTTACATGAATGATATTTTAGAAACAGATTATTTCACTGACAGATAGGTCAATGGATTTTTTATCACCAACTATGATTTTATATTTATACTAGATATAATGAGTCAATCAGTAAAATTTTTGTTCTTATTATTGCATGTGGAGATTGCTTTAACAAGAAACTTACATATTAGCAATCAATATGCTTGTCATAGGTAGTGGGCTAGGGCCACTAGGCCCAGTCCAGTCCAGCCCACATAAACAGTACCACATGGGTACTGTAGCAATTAGGGATTGAAGATTAGATTAATTATTGCTTTAAAATAAGTAAATAACATATTAGATTAGAGTTAGTTAAAGAGATAAAGTCTTGTAAGCTCTATAAATAGGGCGGTATGCATTAGCAATCAATGAAGAAAGAATTTGTTTAATTCATAGTTGGTACGGCGACAATATATCATCGCCATATTGCTATGGCGGTTTTTGGCTATTTGCCACACATCGCCATAATGCCCAAGGACTATGGTGGATGTGCAGAGGGCTAGGAAGAGGCAGGATCCGGTGTGGAGAAGTAGGATCCGGCACAGATAGGCGTGATTTGGTGTGAGCAGAGTGGTAGGGTCGGTCGTAGCGCGACAGGGCCAGGTGCGCGTGGCATAGCTAGGATAGAAGAAGAGGGAGTGAGGGAAAGGAAGGAAAAGGGCCAAAGCGTGAGGCGACAGCTGGATGAGGGGTGGGAGCAGTGTTCTAAAATCAGATCTAGGCGTGCACCTAGGCGGCAAAAGGCGTTGGGCGCCACCCCAGTGCTGCGCGGAGGCCGGCTGGGCGCCTAGGCGGGTCAACCGCAGCCTGGGCAGTTGACCGCGGCGCCTAGGCGGCCTAGAACCGGCAGCGGGAGGGGGCTAGGCAGCCAGTTCCGGCGACGGGAGGAGGGCAGGCGGCCAGATCCAACGTGGGAGGGGAGAAGGCGGACAGATCCAGCGGCGGGAGGGGGTAGGCGGCTAGATCCGGCGACGGTAGGGGAGCAGGCGGCTAGATCCGGTGGTTGCTCTCTCCTCGCAGCGGGCCCTACACATCTTGCACCGCCTCCTCCTCCTCTCACTTCTTCACCACCATACAGCTAGATCCGGTTATGGCTTGACCAGAGGGGAGGAGAAACACTAATGGTGGGAGAAAATAAGAAAACTCTGTCTGGGAATGTATGGTTGGAACTAGCAAAATGAAGGGAAATGAGTTGGACCTAGGCGCCACTAGGCGCTAGGCGTTGGGTCGCCGCTTGACTAGCGCCTAGCGCCTTTTAGAACACTGGGTGGGAGTGAGGTGGCGACTGGAAGAAGGGTGGGAGAGAGAGAGAGGGGAGTGGAAGAGAAGTTATGGTTGAGAAATAAACCCTAATGGGCTTTAAATGGGCTATGTATAAATAGACGGTTTGATCAGATTTATATAAATAGATTATTAACTTAACTTTAAATATAATATTATATATAATTTTAAATGTGTTATTGAAATTTTAATTATATATATTTTATTTTATAAGGTATCCAAAGTAACAATATTACAACTTAATATTGTATTGCTATTTTTATCATGCAATATTGCTATTGTTATTTGCAATTTACTTATATATTGATATATTTTTTCTAAATCCTATAAGCTATTTTTTTATTTTGTTCGTCATGTCAATGTGTCTATGGCGACGTCACGCCACACGCCATAAGCGTTGTAGAGTTTTGAAGGTGGTAGGTTGTCGCGTTTCACTGCATCGCCGTAACAACTATGGTTTAATCTCCCATCCCAATGTTATTTTCTCCCCAATCTATCTCTCATCTCTACTAGTAGCCGCTGCTCGGCTATCCTCTCGGCGGTGTTTATTCTATCCTGGATCTAAACCATGACAATGCTATTGCTAGAAGCAGAAGATTATGTTTTTAGTAGATATTTCAAATGAATAACAAAACCCTTTGTTGGATTTTCAGCAGACGACAGCACTCCAGCTAATAATGATACCGATTCACTACTTGGAATTAAAAGAGATGATGCTACTATCAAGCAGATTGTTTTAAGCATTCAATCTGTCCAAGACAAAGTGCTTAGCCTGAGATCTAGTCTCAATAAAGCAATGGCCAAGACAAGTAAGGGAGCAACCCTTAAAGTCAACACACACATCAACAGTGCACAGAGCTCAAGTTGCTCCCTGGGTAAGGGCAAAGCTTCTGAAATTCTTGAAAGATCACCAAGGGACACATCGGATTGTGATATAGATGAGGCTGCTGTGCCTGAGAGTGCTCTTTCAAGTTACGGAGAAGATGATGATATGGATATTTTTGAAAGCACCATGAACCTGTTGTCGGCTGAAGATCCACATCAGATGGGAGAATATCACCAGGTAAGCTTCTATATCTTGTTTATCTCAATTCTCACACCATGGCAACTTAATGAGGAATGCTCTATCTTGTTTGAAGTAGCTTAATTTTCAACATCCGCCTTTTAAAATACAAAGTCTTCACCTGAAAATGTTTCAGGGTAGCTTTCTCCTATGCCATGAGCTCAGTCTTATTCGAGATTTAGAAGTAGTTGATGTTCAAGTTGTTCAATCTTTTGAGACATTGAACCAATTAATGCTACTGGTTGTCTACAAAATTTGTTGTATGATACCCATTGATGGCATTTGTTGCATAACTAAATCCTGGCATCTCTTCCCTATCTTATTCTTTGTTGCTTGCAGGGCTCTGAAGATGTACTGATTGACAATCAAGCAGCTGAGGAAGGGTATCAGAACTTTGAGGTTATCACCCATCCATGTAAGCGATTAAAGATATCGGTCAAGGGAGAAACCGGGACACACTCCGAGGATGAGAGTATCGCCCCGGCGGTCGATGCGAAGAAAGAAGCGGCGCACCAAGAACGCCCAACCAGCAGGTTCCGTCTTCAGGGAGCATTTTTCAAGCCCTATTACACAGGCAAGAGGAAAGGTCGAAGGCCCATGATTCCAAGGCGAGGTGGTGGTGGTGGTGGTTCTTCTTCAGCTACACTCTCATCTTGGAGGTCTGCTCGGTTTTGCAAGAAAAGGCAATCCTAAGGGGCAACACACCAGCCAATCTTCCTGTTTAGCTTCAGATTTTCATCTTGACCTGAATGAGATGATGACGGAAACTGCATGTTTTTTCCCTCACTTTTACCTGATGTTTACCTACTAGAGTGGTGTAAGTTGGTGGAGGACTTCCTCAAATGCTTAGTGGTTCAGACTTGAACTTCATTTCGATTGGTTTGCATTCAAGTAATACCTCTGTCATTTCAAAAACCAATCTATTTTCGTAGAACAGGTTGAATTGTTCGGTCACACAAAGTATCCGGTCTTTTGGATGCTTCAGTTTCTGATCGTTGTGATCAAAACCACTGCACACTGTAGCTATAAGATGTCTTTTCAAATTAGTTTGGTATAGGTCTGAAACATTATTTGAACCAAGCATTACAAATACTTTTGTTTTCTTTAGTCCAGAAGTTTAGTCCCATCGTATCAAATGTTTGGATGTTATTTTGGAGTATTAAATGCAGACTATTTATAAAACTTGTTCATAATCGATAGATTATTCGCGATAGAGGAATACCAAGCATTATTTGAACTATGAATTTAAACAAGGTGGCCGTCCATCTTTTCAAATTAGTTTGGTATAGGTCTGAAACATTATTTGAACCAAGCATTAGAGGAATACCCGCTCCGTTTTAGAATGTAAGTTATTTTGGTATTATCTAAATTTATTTGTAGATCAATGAACTTAGATATATATTTGTCTAGATTCATTAATCTATAGATGAATTTAAACAATGAAAGAATGACTTACATTCTGAAAAGGACGATCAATTTACGTGAAGCCAGGGCATTTGTGCACTGTGGTTGTTAGCATTTATTTCAAATTCGAAGCGGACAAAGATTGAGTTTAAGATGATCTCTATATCTATATGAAATTTAAGGTATGTACATATAGAAAATAGTCATGACACAACTGTAGCCCAACCCATCTCAAATAAAAAGAAAAAAACTACAATTGAAAGATCTCCAATTTTATCACAAACTTCAATTCATGGGTGTGTTTGGTTCCGCTTTTGAAATCTTCTTCTGTTGTGAAAAAGAAGCTGAACCAAACATGTTTATTAAAACTATTTTTTCTACGAAAAACAACTTTTTTCTAGTACAAATTTGGAAACAGTTTGGACCATACTTTTTTGCTTTTGCTTTTCTGTTTTTAGTACAAATCGGATAACAAGAATTTAAAGTGTCTTGATTGATCTAACATTATTATGGTTTGTATTGCATTGCATAATTTCATGAGATAGTAATTTGGTTGTTGGTTACTTTACGAGATGAACTATGAATTTTTTATTTATCTAATATATTTTATAGTTATTTAATTGCATCAATGTTGACTGTTTCATATATATGTGAAATATTATAATGATGAAAATCGTCAGTTATAAAAAACAATCAATTCATAGAAGCTTTTTTATCAACTAAACGATTTTTAGTTTTTTCACAGCAGACAACTAACTCAATCACAACAGCTTTTTCACAACTCCCTGTAAAACGAAACACACCCTTAATATATTAGTCATAGTAGAGTCGTCAGTTAAGTGACCGGTGTGGTGCAGTGCATGGTTGCACGGTTGGTTGGTGGAAGCTCGCTAGCCACTTATAACTCTAACAACTCGGTGGTTCGATCTGTTCCATTCGACGATGACACATTCGTTTTCTTCTATCCCTCGATCGTGTTGCTGGTTTGATTGTTTTTATATATATATATATATATATATATGTGTGTGTGTGTTTATATATATATACACACATACACACACATCAGGACATGCATGCATGGGGTCGCCGTACGTTCGTTTGCGTCTCATGCATCTATTATTACAGATCCAGTACAGTATGTATATAGTTGGCTAGCATGCATCGTGCAGTGCATCCATGGAACGAAATATAATTCATGGCTTATATATATTACCTCCTGTGTGCTGATAAGATATGCAATCATAGCCACTAGCTAGTTTCTCCTTCAACTAAAAGAAGCCGTACGTGCTAACTCTTTTTTCAACAAAAAAATGATGATTTGACATTAATATTTTTTATTTGTATTCATAATGGTTAATTTTACAATTTAAATCATATAAATATACTTAATGAATTAAAAATATTAAACTGAAATAAAAAATGCAGAGCTTTTACATAGAATAATATATGTTATATTTGAGTGTACGCAAATTTTCAAGCTAAAACGAAATTACAAATACCACGTAAAATAGAAACATGGTTTCCGTTTGTTGAGTGTTTTTTAAAAACACTTGGCAAACCCAGTATCTTTTGGCGAGTGTTTTTCAAAAAACACTCGGCAAACCTGGGAATTTTTTTGCTCGCCCAAACATGCCGTCGTGACGTCTGTTAGTATCATTTTTTTGTTAAGTGTATTTTAAAAAAACACTCGGCAAATAATTAGTTTGTTGATTGTTTTTTAAAAGCACTCAGCAAATCTATCTTTGCTGAGTGCCCGAAATATTACACTCGACAAAGTTATTGATACTCGATGAATTTATTAAGTCTAATTAATATATGATTAGCAAATATTTACTGTAGCATCACATTATCAAATCATGGCGTAATTAGGCTTATTAGATTTGTCTCGTGAATAATCCACTGATTATAAATAGATTTTATAAATAATCTACGTTTAATACTCCAAAATAATATCTAAATATCCGATATCTAACAATTTAACTATCGATCGAAATACCCAGATAGCTCGCGTACTACGGGCGGAGCTGAGGTGCATGCAAGTGCCACGTACGTATGTACGTACATCTCACGCAGATATATATGACGCCACACCACACCGCCGTCCGTTAATTCGTTGCTTTCCTAGCTAAGCTAGCTCCATCGTTGTTCATTTCTTAGCTACTAGCTTAGCTTTGCTACCTCAGCAATGGCGTTTCGTCTTTGTCCCTTTGCTTGATCGATCGATATCGATGCAGGCGGGCATGCAGCTAGCCGCTTAGTCGTCTGTCGTTATATTCCGATCGATCGATGGATCGACAGCTATTTTCTTCGATCTCGCTCTTCTTCAATGAATTCTGCTGTTTTTCCGTGCGAGACTTCAACTCCAAGCAGATCTCCAACGAACCTGTTTTCACCACAAGGATTTCTAATTCTCGGAACA
The DNA here is from genome assembly GCA_019279435.1 of Zizania palustris. NCBI lineage: Eukaryota > Viridiplantae > Streptophyta > Magnoliopsida > Poales > Poaceae > Zizania > Zizania palustris. The sequence continues at coordinate 5,072,279 of JAAALK010000284.1, forward strand.
TATGTGTATGTATGTGATCAATATATACTTTGAGAAGGTTCCGACTTGAAAGTGAGGGAGCGAAGCTACACTCAACTTCAAGGGTGCACGTACATGCACCGCCTAAAAAAATTGAAAAATAAAGGATTTGATCAAATTTTCATCATATATGCACGCCACCTGTAACACATGTTTTTCTACTTTAATTTTATTCTAGCTTCGTCACTATTACACGTACGTACATACGTCTTCTTGATAGTCAAAGAAGCTACTGAGCTGATAGCTACAACAAGTTTAAGCGCTATATCTTGAGAGTAGTTACAACAAAGAGTGTATTAGCCAAACACAAAGTTTCCACTTCATTCAGCCGCTGCTATCTCCACACGTTTTCATTTGAATCGGGTTTATCTCATCTTGAAAAATAAAATACGTTCTTTTCAGACGTTCCACCGAATATGAATTACGAGCCCATCGATCTGTTTTCGCATTTCTATGGGTGTCCTGATCTTAGATACCCTATTCCACCAGCCTTAAATTAAATATCGGACATTTTTTTATGAAAAGAGTAGCAGAGATTGGTATTGGAATAAAACATGTTAGTCTATTTAACCTTCGTTTTTTACTTACCAATCGGTTTTGTACATATATCATAGTTTTTTACTGGTGAGTAAAAGACCAGCTGCAAAATTAAACCTTTAGAAAGAGAGAGAAAGAGCCAGCCAAATCAGATGCTACCTAGAGATGCGATGCTCATTTTGTCAGTCACAAATCACAATAATACATTCGCCGCTTTGAATTGACTAGCTAGTGGATCTCCATGCGGGCTCCATATATATATGCATACATTGCCGGGCCATGTCGTCTCTTATCCTAATTATGCTATATATAATTCACATCATATATAATACTAATTATGATTACCGTTATTACTCTCTCAGTTACATGATATTATAATCTAGTAACGGATAAAATATTTATAGTATAACGAATCTAAACAATAAAACTAGCTGGACTCACGGTACTATATAATGTTTTATTACGAGAGAGATGGAAGGGGAGGGGTAGACGGAAGGGGGCGCAGGAGCCTCGCCCCCTATCCATTTTCATCCAAGCAACCCCTGTCCCCCAACTACCATTGTGTGATGGCTAAGTTAACTAGTTGGTGATGGGAGAATTTTTGTGGGGTGTATGTGGAAAATTTTCGCTGAGATGGTTTGGATGGATCTGGTTTTCATGGACTACATTTTTAAAGCACAACCTTACCCACAAGAAGGATTTGATTAGGCTTAAGGGAGTTTCTGTGGATGAATCTCAATGGTTATCTCAAGACTTGAGACAAAGAGGATTTTAGATAGGTTTGGATATCCTGGAGGATAATAATTTTAATTTTACTCATGTGTGTGCAATATGAGCTTAAAGTTAAAAATGGCCCTTAAGTTATGAGAATGTCTTCAGCTAGGAAAACATGCTTGTGACAAGCTCGTCTGAGCTCTTTATATATGAGAGGATTAATGTGCCCTACTAATGTCTAATTACATTGAAAACAATCTGTTCGTGGGCTATTACTTTAGTTGTCTGTTGTATTGATTAGACAATCACTCGTCGTGGAGTTTAATGGAACGGCTTGATACGAGCATCGGCGGTCGGGGAAAGCCCCCGAGTGCTGAACTCGTCGGGGAGTCTTCATAACTCTGATTGCCTATTAGCTATTGAAGAATCTGACCATTGACTTGCCGTTTTAATGTTTTGTCATCGTAAATCTACTCGAAAGATACCCGTGATAATATCTCAATAATTATTATAAAATTTAAGTTAATAGAAATATAATTCTTTTCTATTATCAAGCTTACGATACATTGGCACGTGATAATTTGTTAGAACATCTTAATAACGATGAGTTGGCCCGTTTAATGATGGAAGTATTATTTAAGCCAATAACGTGCTGGCTGCTGAATCCACAAATCACAATAATACATTCGCCGCTTTGAATCCACTAGCTAGTGGATCTCCGTCCTGGCTCCATGCATGTATACATTGCCAGGCCATGTCGTCTCTTCTCCTAATTAAGTCATATATAATTCACCTCATATATAATACTAGTTAGAGGCGTGTGCTTTGCAACAGAGTCTTATTTTATATTAGGGTTTTTGCGTAAAATTCATGTTTCTACATGATTTTTCAGAAATCTAAGGATTTTTACTTCCGCGCAAAATACATAAATTAAAAGACTAAAATATAAATACAATACTCTTTTCTTTTTCTTGTTTTTTATTTTCTTTTCTATTCTTTTCCTTTTTTATTTATTTATTTTTTCCTTTTTTCTCTTTTCTTCTTTCTTTCTCACGCACCCTGCGCTGCACAGGAGCGGGGCGCACGTCGCGCTCTAGGGCCGGCCGGGCGGTTGGGCACCGGTTTTTATAGGGTATAAGTTTTAATTGGTTTTTTATGGAAGTGGAAAGGCACGTACGGAGCTTGCGGACGGAGAATACAGAAAACTAGCCGCTTTATAATAGTAGAGACTAATTATGATTACCATTATTACTCTCTCAGTTACATGGTATTATAATCTAGTAATGTACAGTATAACAAATCTAAACAATAAATCCAAATTCACGGTACTATATAATATTTTATTACGAGAGAGATGGAGCGGTAGGGGCAGACGGAAGGGGCGCGTGCAGGAGCCTCCCCTATCAATTTTCATCGAAGCAACTCATGTCCCCCAACTAGCATTGTGTGAACTTAGGGAGTCTTCGTAACTCCGATTGCCTCTTGGCCATTGAAGAATTTGACTATTGACTTACCATTTTAATGTTTTGTCATCGTAAATCTACTCAGAAGATACCCTGTGATGATATCTTAATAATTATTATAAAATTTAAGTTGATAGAAATATAGTTCTTTTATTTATTATTAAGCTTATGATATATTGGCACGTGATAATGTGTCGGAACGTATTAATAATGATGAGTTGGCCCCTTAATGATGGAAGTATTATTAAGCCAATCTAGCAATCTGTGAGCTCCCACTGGAGGGCGGATGGAGGGGGGCGCTCCATTTAAACGCACACAAATCTAGTAATCTACGGAGTAGATAGAGGTAGTCGGAGACTCGGAGGTCGTACGTCGTCGATCTCGCCATGGCCTCCCCCGCCGGCGCCGCCTGCCGCCGCGCTTGTGCTGCTGCTGCTACCTCTACCGGCGGCAATAGCTCGCGCGGTGTCTCTCGCGTGATGACCTTTCTCCTCCTGCTGCTGCTGCTAGCTCGTCGCGCCAGCATGGCGGTCCGAGGCGGCGCGAGCTGCTGGTGGTCTCAACTTCACGAGGCGGGATTTCCCCAGCGACTTCGTCTTCGGCGCCGGCACGTCGGCGTACCAGGTAATTACACACTTTGAACGTACGTACGTACTAGTAGAGTATTAGTTGACACTGGGAAAGCTCAAGCTAGCTAAGCTTAATCGATTGGAAGAACATATATATCTATGTGATTATTGCTTTGCTTAACGTTCATATATATCATATATGTGCACAAGTTTGGACCTGTTAATTAACCAAATATATATAGCGTTTAAGTACAAAATCTCCATGCTTCGAGCATTGGATTATTGTTTAATTATTGTGGATGCGTACGTGTGCATATTTTTTAAAACAGTATGAGGGTGCTGCTGCTGAAGATGGAAGGACGCCAAGCATATGGGACACTTTCACTCATGCAGGTGATCGATATGTTTTTATTCTTCCTTTTCTAGTTCATCTTCGGGATTTCATTTCTGACCATCGTCATTACGGCCGGCGAATGCAGGGAAGATGCCGGACAAGAGCACCGGCGACCGGGCCGCCGACGGCTACCACAAATACAAGGTACGTACGAACCAAGAGTATACGTAAGAAGATAAAACTGAAGTTTTTACGAAGAATTTGATGACTGACCATGAAGTCATTTTTCTTGTATCTTGAAATTTGTGGTGTGAGGTATGCTCTGGCATAATCTTTTTTGGACTATTTGTGCTCAGCTCACTGAGGCCACGTTGGTTGGAACTATCTGAATTTTTCAGGAGGATGTGAAGTTGATGAGTGATACTGGCCTGGAGGCCTACCGGTTCTCCATTTCTTGGTCTAGGCTTATCCCAGGTAAGGAATTACTAGCCGTAATTTGACTTTGGGCGGTTAATTGTCATCCTTGTAATCTCTCGTTTTCTACGATCATATTAATATAGGAGGAAAAGGACCTGTCAATCCAAAAGGCCTCGAGTACTACAACAACCTGATAAATGAGCTTGTCAAACGAGGGATTGAGATACATGTGACTCTGTACCACCTGGATTTCCCTCAAGATCTTGAAGATGAGTACCATGGCTGGCTGAGCCCAAGGGTCGTGTAAGATTGTCGATCACAATTCACCCATGAGTGATCTTCCGTCACTCGTCGAGAAGCTCTGATGAGGCTGTGAAAACTCGCATGCAGGGAGGATTTCACGGCGTACGCGGACGTGTGCTTCAGGGAGTTTGGGGACCGGGTGACCCACTGGACCACCTTGGACGAGCCCAACGTGCTGCCCATCGCCGCCTACGACAACGGCCTGTTCCCGCCGAACCGCTGCTCGCCGCCCTTCGGGACCAACTGCACCGCCGGCAACTCCGCCGTCGAGCCGTACGTCGTCGCGCACCACTCCATCTTGGCGCACGCCTCGGTCGCCAGGTTGTACAGGGACAAGTAGCAGGTGAGTGAGTGACTGAGCTCGCTGCATCCTGATGATATCATGAAGTCTCCGCTGAATTGAACTCTAATGAGGTGACTCACTGACTCATTGCAGGCTACACAGAAGGGCGTCGTCGGCATAAACATCTACAGCTTCTGGGAATACCCGTTCTCGTCCAGCTCTGCAGACATTGCAGCAGCCCAGAGAGCGTTGGACTTCTCGATTGGCTGGTGACTGATCCTTTCCTTTTTCCTTTTCAAGTTGCCAAGTTAATTTTCTGCTCATATACAATTAATCATCGTGCATGCAATGAGATGGTGATTGGATACTTTCTTTTGTTCAGGATATTGAACCCCTTGGTGTATGGAGACTACCCTGAAATCATGAAGAAGAAAGCCGGATCCAGGATTCCATCCTTCACCAAAGAACAGTCGGAGCTGATCCGTGGGGGCACTGATTTCGTTGGTATAAATCACTACTCGTCGGCGTACATCAGCGATGGATCGAACGACGAAACGACGGACCCTCGCGACTACAATGCCGACGTAGCTACAATCTTCCGATGTAAGTTCAATTTTTAGGTGAACAAAACAAGCTGCAATTTTTACAACTAAATAGGAATTTCATAGTAAAGATGACACATTTTGATTATCTATTGTAACTGTATGTTTTTTTGTGTGTGTGTTTCAGATTCAAGGAATGGTGCACCGACCGGTCGGGTATTTTTTTCTTGCTTTCTCTCAATTGCAGCATATTTGTAATGGAAATCAAACTAAATATCAACTATGCAATGGCGAAAATTTTCATTATTGTAATGGACATTTTCGTTTCAACTTTTGCTTTGTTCGGTACAGTTTGTTCCTACCAAATTACAAAGCGATCCACAGGGGCTGCAATGTATGCTCCAGTACCTCACAGACACATATCAGGGAATTCCTGTTTATGTTCAAGAAAACGGCAAGTTTTCAGACTCAATTTCTATCTATACAGCCAAACGGTGTTCTTCATCAGGACTCAATTTTCTTCTTGTTCATCCATTTGATTTCACCATATTTCAGGTTTCGGGCAGTTCTTTAACGATTCAGTCAATGACCCTGAAAGAGTGGAATACTTAAGCGCCTACATAGCCAGCACGCTAGCAGCACTAAGGTATGTTTTTTTTACAGCTACCTGACACATGCGATGTTGTCTGAATTCTTTCTTAAAAACTAGAGATTTTATTGCAGGAATGGAGCCAATGTAAAGGGCTACTTTGTCTGGGCGTTCATCGATCTGTTCGAGCTGCTAACAGGACATAACACGCGATACGGCCTTCACTATGTCGATTTTGATGACCCCATGCTGCCAAGGCAGCCAAAGCTCTCTGCTCAGTGGTACTCCAAGTTCTTGAGAAACGAAATTGTGATAAACACGGACAAGATTGTTAGTCCTGATGCACATGAACGCGCTGATCAATGAGATTGTCAGCTGCAGTCCATGTAGATTTACAATTCGAGGCGACGAATAAATTCATGTTGGGAAGCAGTTCTACGCTTTGGACTCATGTACAAAAGTCTATAAATTCATTTATTTGTTGTGTGAATCTTTTTCACTGAGTAAATAAGTTTGGAGTGAGATGCTCGGGAGTCATGCCGTCTAGCCAATAGTCATACAAAAAAGCACTTTCACACTTTCACACTGTTACCCTAAGTCAGCTTTGTAGAAGTTTGGAAGAGATGATAGTCCATATCATCACAAGGCACTGATGATCCAACCCAAGGTTTCTCAAGGATTTTCTATTTGAACTAGAGCCATCTTAAGTGAAGCGCCCTACCAAAACATTCAAGATCAATAATGCCTAGAGGCTCTGGAATGAAAGGAATAGACGCATTTTTCAGGACATTGCGTCCACGCGACCGCATTATGGATGAGCTGCGCATGTGGTTTCGAGGAGGAGCGCTGAAGCTAGGACGTATTTTGTCTTGATCCAGTTTCGATGCCTTTGTTTATGTTGTGTTTTTTTTCTTTCTTTCTTTCCAATCTAAGTCTTGTCCTTTGACAACCATGGTTGTTAGTCTTCTTTAAACTTTGTATTTTATCTTCTTCTAATTAATATACCATGCCAATTTTGGCTTAAAAAAATAATAATAATGCCTAGCTAGACCTCCTAGCTTCTTTGTTTGATAGCATTTCTTCTACTTGACAAGGTAGTAACCTCCACTTAAAAAATTTGTTCCTTTGAAAGGACCGCCTAATTTTATCCATCTTCTTTTTTCCCATTTGACCAAAACAAAGATTATTAGGTGATAAGTTGGTGAGTGATACTGCCCTGAGGCTACGGTTCTTGAGAAACATGGACAAGATTGTTAGTCCTAATGCACATGAACTTCATATGGACTAATGAGACTGCGGGGTGAGGAGCCATGTTGAAAATCATAGGCATCATGGCTTCAGAAGTGATGAGTGATTGTCAATGGAAGTCAACGATGAAGAGAGAGAGGAGACGAAGATGAGACGAGACTTGTCGTGTCTTGGGCCACGTGTGACTCAGTTACACGGGCGATGAGCGACTGTCGAGCAAAGGGACCGCAGAGTCGGACCGGCCCAATCCGGGTATATGGGCCAAGAACGGCAGGGGATTCGCTGGTCTGTTTAACGGGTTTGACCTAAGTAAACGGGCAGTGAGTGATTGCTGGGCTGAGGTAGCCGCGGAATCGGGTCGGCCCAATCCAGGTACCCGGTGCGAAGACAACGGATGCTTTGTCGGTTTCGGCAAAAAAACGACGCACCAATCCAGACCGTCGATCGGAGATTCGACAGTCCTGAAGCGAAGCCGTAGTTGCTACGAAAGCTCTGCATCAGGACAAGCTATCAGTAGATAGGATTTTACTATTTTGCCCGCTGGCCGGACCCGTAATTTTATTTTTGCGTCAGTGTGTTTTTTACCCTAGGGGTAATGTTGTCTTTTCCATTTTTTGAACAGCCTATAAAAAAACATATATACCCTAGGATTTCACCAACTCATCCATTTTTCTAGTCAGAATTCGCTTTACCGAATTTCCAGAAATCCTCTACTGTTCTTTACTGTGTTCCTCTCTATTTTACCTCTCCTGTTCACGGCGGCGCATCGAGTTCTTCAATGCTGCAACAGCTGAGGGAGTTCCATCGGAGGTTTGCGTGGCGGCGCGTGATACGTGATATGCGAGAGAGGAGCGCGTGTGAGTGACTACTGCTAGGAACTGAGTTTTTGGCCGGTTTTTTACCGGGACAGCTGAGCCTACACTGCTCGCTGGTTTTCTCTTGAAAACCGCAGCTGCTGTGCCTGGTTTTCTGCTGCACTCGGAGCTTCAGCGGCGGTCGACACTTGCGGGTACAAGAAGCGACGCAGCTGATCCGGGTGGTCTTCAGCGATGGGACGCTAGGAAGTGTTTTTCTTCATCCACGTGCACATGCTATTTTTATTCTCTAGAATATTCTGAGATTGATTCGATGGCTTGCAGTAGTTTTGGTTGAATATTCTGAGGTTTATTCAACAGGATGTAGTTTTAAGTTTATTCAACAGAAATCAGTGCCATTTATTTAGACTTACAATGAACTGGTTATTTAATATGTAATTGATTCCTCTGCTATTAGTTCTTTATTTTAGACTGCACTCTGAATACTTAATGATATATCTATGAGCACGGTTTATTTCTGCATTTATTTTGTCTGAGTAAATGCTTGTGAACTCTTGATTATGTATGTGTTGGATGAATTGTTGAGAGTTTATGTGATGTCTATCGAGAATGTTGACTGATTTGTGAGCAGTTTGTCTAATCTACCTTTAAGCGTTTTGATGGTGTCTTTTCAATTTGTACTTCGATTATTTTTAGGCTAGATTACTTTTAGTGCTTATGATCTCTCAGATTGTCGCATCACATCATATATATTTGACAAAAGTGTGATAGTGCTATTTTCATCTATGTTTTTGATCTGAATTTTTGTTTAAATCTTGGGGTGCGTTAAGTGTTGAGTGAAAGCCATCGATTCAAAAAAAAAATCGAGGCACCCATTCACCTCCTTGTTGGTACTCTCGGTCCTACGCCGGTTACACTTCATATAGATTTTCAATTGGGACATATAAATAAAAAAACACAATATCACAGTGTTGCTTATATCTTTTTTTATCTCTTTTCTTGTTGAGAGAAGCATTTGTTCATAGGGCTTCCTATAGTTGTCATTTACTCATTGATCACACTTAGGTGTTTACTGATGAGAACCAACCAGAACCCCAAGCAGCTCTGCCACCTTCATCTTCTTCCTCCGGCGGAGAGAAGGTGAGTTCGAATCCTTGGTTTTCTCTACGTTCTCTTCCTTGAAAGTCGCCGGAACATGACCGCGCTTGTGTACCGGTTACATTTTCGCAGCCACCCGCGCCGATCGATCGGCATCTACTCATCGGAACCCTAGAACACCGGAGCGTCGCCGCGTCTGAGCGTCTCACCTCGCCGAACCAAGGTGGCCGTCCATCTTTTCAAATTAGTTTGGTATAGGTCTGAAACATTATTTGAACCAAGCATTACAAATACTTTTGTTTTCTTTAGTCCAGAAGTTTAGTCCCATCGTATCAAATGTTTGGATGTTATTTTGGAGTATTAAATGCAGACTATTTATAAAACTTGTTCATAATCGATAGATTATTCGCGAGACGAATCTAATTAGCATAATTACGCTATGATTTGACAATGGGTGATGTTATAGTAAACATTTGCTAATCATGGGTTAATTAGGTTTAATAAATTCATCTCGTGAATAATCATCTGCTTTTGCAATTATTTTATAATTAGTTCACGTTTAATCCTTCAAATTAATGTTCAAACATTCGACGTGACACGGACTAAACTTTAATCCATGGAACCAAACGCCCCTACTCCGTTTTAGAATGTAAGTTATTCTGGTATTATCTAAATTTATTTATACATCAATGAATTTTAATATATATTTATCTAGATTCATTAATCTATAAATGAATTTAATTAATGATAGAATTACATTCTGAAACGAACGGATATTACGAGCAGTACACTTTTTTGAAGTCTTAACCATTGAAGGATTAGTAAACAAAAAAATGCAAAAAATAAAAATAAAAATAAAACAGATATAGGAAGAAATTTATGTGAAGCTGGGGCATTTGTTTCAAGGTAAGTAAAGATTGAGTTTAAGAAGATCTCTAAATGGAATTTAGAGTATACCTATAGAAAAAAGTTACGGCACAACCGTAGCCCATCTCAAATAAAAAGAAAAAAAACTACAATTGAAAGATCTCCAATTTTATCACAAACTTCATCTTGGGCCTGTTTGGGACTACTCAATTCTCTTAAAATTTGCTCCACTCCACGAAATTCACTTAGAATCAGATCTAGAGTGGAGTTGCTGCTTTACTGTGGAGTATTTGCATTTGTTTGGCTTGCGGAGGGAATTCAGATTCAAGAATAGTAGAATTTGGTAGGAATGTATTACTTTACCTCGGAGTTTATTCATAAATCTCCAATTATATTATTTTTCATGTCCATTATTTAAAACATATTAAATTAGTACTCCCTCCATTAACTTTTAAATAACGTCGTTGACTTTTATCACAAACTTTGATCATTCATCTTATCAAAAAAATTATGTAAATATACAAAAATATAAGTTATAATCGAAGTACCTTCAATATTAAAACAAATTATAACAAAATAAATGTTATTTCAATTTTTTTTGAATAAGACGAACAATCAAAATTTGTGATAAAAATCAACAGTAACATTTAAAAGTTAATATAGATAGTACTAAATGAAAAAGTAATAAATATCAACTAAAAAGTGAATCGATAAGTTTATAATAACATTGGTGGGTAAATTACCCCGAACTCCACGTTTTGTTTTAAAAACTGAATCCGCGGAGCACCTCCTGAGGTGCTCCACAAAAAACGTGGAGCGGAGTCGTGGATCTGCATTTTTCGCGGATCCAAAAACTAAGATCTGAACCTGTTTGGCTAGATGTTTATGGAGCAGAGCAGTCCCAAACAAGACCTTAATATATTTTAGTCTGTAGTAGAGTCGTCGGTGTGGTGCAGTGCATGCATGGTTGGTGGAAGCTAGCTAGCCGCTTATAACTCTTCCTGTTTTTTTACTGCAACTTGGTCGTTCGATCTGTTCCATTCGACAACGACACATTCGTTTTCTTCTATCCCCTCGTGTTGCTTGTTTGATTGTTTATATTTATATATATATATATATATATATATATACACATACATACACGGGAACACTATTCTACACCACGTCTGTAGAATAACTATTCTACACCGACTACTTTCAGTAGTAGATTTTCTCAGTAGAATAGCCATTGAGTACTACTTTCTCCTCAGTAGTAGATTTCTCAGTAGAATAGCTATGTTACACCCGTGGTGTAGAATAGCATTTGTATATATATATACACACACACACGGGAGCGATATTCTACACCACGTGTGTAGAATAGCTATTCTACACCGACTACGTTCAGTAGTAGATTTCCTCGGTAGAATAGCAATTGAGTACTATTTTTTTCTCAGTAGTAAATTTCTTGGTAGAATAGCTATTCTACACCCATGGTGTAGGATAGCATTTGTATATATATATACATACATATATATATACGAGAGCGATATTCTACATCACATATATTTGTAGAATAGCCTACTATTCTACGTGGACCACTTTCAGTAGTGGATTTTCTCAGTAGAATAACAACTGAGTATTACTTTTAATTTTCTTAGTAGTAGATTTCTCAGTAGAATAGCTATTCTACACCCACGGTCGCGGTGTAGAATAGCATATATATACATATATATATATGTATGTATGTATATATATACACATCAGGACATGTGTGGGGTCGTCGTTTGTTTGCGTCTCATCAATATATATATATATATATATATATAAATGCTATCTTACAACCACGGGTGTAGTATAGCTATTCTACCGAGAAATCTACTACTGAGAAAAAAGTAATACTAATTACTATTCTACTGAGAAAATCTACTACTGAAAGTAGTCGGTGTAGAATAGTTATTCTACGCCCGTGATGTAGAATAGCGCTCCCGTGTATATATATATATATATATATTACCTCCTGTGCTGATAAGATATGCAACCATAGCCACTAGTTTCTCCTTCAACTAGATGTTCTGATAAGTGACTTGGGTCATCAAGTGGTCGTGAGCATAATATAATATAGTTATTAACACTCTCTAATTTTTATTCACGTGAACAGTACCGCGATATTGTTGCAGATTAGGATTTTGTTAGTTTATGTTAAGGAGTCCTACTAGATTAATTCTATTTAGATTTTATTCTATTAGGATTTAGTAGATTAGATCAATTAAAAGTACTGATTTTGTGTCTATATAAACAAGATCCCAATCAGGTGTTTAGTCGTCGAGAATTTAGTTTAGGCTTTGCCTCCATGTATCCCTTGTCTTGTTGGTGTGTTAGGTCGTTACGGCTCCGCCGCGCCGACGAGGTCTAGACCCTCGACCATCTCCTTCATTTTCGGCCTATCAATAAAGAAGACTAGTTCCGTGGAATTCCCTATACCCATGACATAGATATTGTAACCAAACAACTTCTTATCTTTTCAATAACTCATAATTCACAACAACCTTTTCACAATTCACAACTTACATGTTATAGCAAACACACCAATCATAGTCATGTATAACGATTGAATAGGTTGGTGAACTAACCACTAGAGTAAGGTAGTAATCTAATCACTAGGGTGGTGATATGATCACCAGAGCATAGTAGAACCACTATGGGAGAAGCTAAATTCGATGAGCGCATATAACACTCGGTGAAGCCCGAATTGCACTTAGCGAAGGGTTCGCTGAGTGTCACTCTCGGCGAACCCGCTATCAGCGAATAGTGATTCACCGAGTGTCACTCTCGGCGAACCTACTATCAGCGAACAAGGATTCACCGAGTGTCAAACTCAACACTTGGCAATATGATTTTTATAATTTTTTTGGTTCATTATTTTAGACAATTGTTGTTCAAATTTTCACCTATTTCAATTAAAATCCTATAAATATACTTAATGAGTTAAAATTATCAAACTGAACTAAAAAATGAGAAATTTTTACATAGAATAATATATATTATATTTTGAGTGTACAAAATTTTTCAAGCTAAAACGAAATTGCAAATATCACATAGACTTCAAATATGGTTTCACACAAAAAAAAAATATGTTTGCCGAATGTTTTTTTAATCTATTTGCTGAGTGTCTGAAATATTACGTTTAACAAAGTTTTTGAAGCTCGGCGAATTTTATTTTCCCGTGGTGAACTACGAGGTATAGCACCTTGACAACTTAGATATGGTCGAATGATATTACAAAAGTGCAATGCAAAATTGATATGGTAATATGATTTTTAACCTAAAATAAAATAATATAAAAAATTATTTGTAGTCAAATTTGATTCGGAAAATTATCGCGGTCAATTATTAAAAACAAGAAAGACAATATATATATATACACACATATGGAGTGCTATTCTACACCAGATATATAGAATAGCTATTCTACACCATATATATATATATAGGGCTGGAAAAAAACTCATAGCCCGTTAACTCGCTCGGCTCATGACTAGCTCGGTTCGACTCGGATCGGCTCGTTCTATTTTCCTAATGAGCTGAGCTTGTGTTTTAGCTCGTTAGTATAACGATCGAGTTCGAGCTGGCTCGCGAGCTTAACGAGCTCAACACAAGTAGTTAAGTTAACTCATTAAAGCAATAATAAAACTCTATCTTAGAGTATGAGACTCATTATTTTATAATTTATTTGTTAATATTATGTTATTACTTGCTAACTTGCTATTATAAATTTATTATTATGGCCTATAGAATTTATCATATAAAAGTATATAGAATTTTTCATATAAAAGTACGAAACAAATAACATGTGTGATGAATTTGATGGAATCATAGAAATAATGATGGAACTATGGATGATTAATTTTTGAAACCTTATGTATTCTATTTATTTCATATTTTGATGTTTGATATGTGATTATTAGAATATTTATTATTTAATCATCTTTTAAATAGTTGGCTCGCGAGCTAAACGAGCTAGCTCGCGACCTGGACCGAGCCAAGCCGAGCCGAGCTGTGTTTTTTGCTCGTTATATTAACGAGCCAAGCCGAGCTAGCTTGTTAACATAACAAGCTATAACGAGCTGAGCTAAACGAGCCGAGCTGGCTCGTTATCCAGCCCTATATATATATACACATGATATATATGACCGTTGATACGCGGAATTGAAAACAGATCATATATACCTAGCTAGCTGCTGGTTGAGACGTCTATGCTTGAGTATATGTTTATATGTATATTTCACATGTGTAAATCAATCTCTCTCTATATATATATTTTGTATTATGTAATTAACACCCGACCAAATCTCTGTCATGCATCGTCATATAACAGTACTAGCTAGAACGAATATAATGTTAATTTTATAGTAGTAGTCCACCAGTCTCTCGGGAAAAGAAGCATTATATTATTCTGGTGTTCATGTTTTCGTCATTAAAAAAATAGTAGCGTGCCGTCGTGGAGTGATCTACGAACCTCGGCGTACGTCGACGCAAAAAAAAAACATTTGTCAGTATACGCTCATGCATCAGCGGGCAGATTCATCTGGAACTAACTAACGAACGAGATAGCTCGCATACTACGGCAGCAGAGGTGCATGCAAGTGCCACGTAACGTACGTACATCCCACGCAGATATATATGACGCCACACCACACCGCCGTCCGTTCGTTCGTTGCTTTCCTAGCTAGCTCCATCGTTGTTCATTTCTTAGCTACTAGCTTAGCTTTGCTACCTCAGCAATAATGGCGTTTCGTCTTTGTCCCTTTGCTTGATCGATCGATATCGATGCAGGCGGGCATGCAGCTAGCTTATAGTGGTCTGTCATTATATTCCGATCGATCGACATCTATTTTCTTCGATCTCGCTCTTCTTCATTAATTCCGTTGTTTTGCTCTTAGAAGTTGGTTTTTTCGTCGGAAAAAACTTAACTTTCGTTGGTTTTGGCCGACGAAAATTACATGTTTTCTTGTAATGCAAGCAGATCTCTAAACTGTTTTCGTCACAAGGATTTTTAATTCTTGGGACATATGTGTACGTATGTGATCAATATATACTTTGAGAAGGTTCCGACTTGAAAGTGTCAGTGGCGAAGCTACGCTCAACTTCGGAAGTGCACGTACATGCACCGTCTAAAATAATGAAAAATAGAGGATTTGATCAAATTTTCACTATATATGCACGCCCCCTATAACACATGTTTTTTACTCTAATTTTACTTTAGTTTCGTCACTGTTACACGTACGTACGCACGTCTTGATAGTCAAAGAAGCTACCGAGCTGATAGCTACAACAAGTTTAAGTCTACACAGTCTGGAAGAAAAAGAAAGGAACGCTAAGTCTTGAGAGTAGTTACAACAAAGAGTGTATTTATCAAAACGCAAAGTTTCCACTTCATTCAGCCGCTGCTATCTCCACACGTTTTCGTTTGAATCGGGTTTATCTCCTCTTGAAAAATAAAATACATTCTTTCCAGACGTTCCACCAAATACATTCTTTTCAGATCTATTTTCACATTTCTATGGGCCGGGTGTCATGATCTTAGATACCCTGTTCCGTCCTTAAATTAAATATCGTCATCCAACGGAAGGTTGGGGACATTTTTTTATGAAAATAGTAGCAGAGATTGGTATTGGAATAAAACGTGTTAGTCTATATATTTAACCCTCATTTTTACTTACTAATCGGTTTTGTATATATATATATATATATATCACAGTTTTTTTACCGGTGAGTAAAAGACCAGCTGCAAAATTAAACCTTTGGAAAAAGAGAGAGAGCCAGCCAAATCATACGCTACCTAGAGTAGATGTGATGCTCATTTTGTCGGTCACAAATCACAATAATACATTCAATTCGTCGCTTTGAATCCAGTAGCTAGTGGATCTCCGTCCTGGCTCCATGCATGCTTTGCCATATGTCGTCTCTTCTCCTAATTAAGCTATATATAATTCACCTCGTAGTGCTAATTATGATTACCGTTATTACTCTCTATTATAATCTAATAACATATAAAATATTTTATAGTATAATATTTTATTATGAAAGAAATGGAAATGGGGGCACAACCCCCATCCCCCAACTAGCATTGCCTCATGGCTAAGTGAACTGGTTGGCTTGTGCTTTCTTGGGCCAGGCTAAGACATGGAGTGGCTGGTGATGGGAGAATTTTTTGTGGGGTGTATGTGGAAAATTTTCGCTGAGATGGTTTGGATGGATCTGGTTTTCATGGACTACATTTTTACAGCACAACCTTACCCATAGGAAGGATTTGATTAGGCTTAAGAGAGTTTCTGTGGATGAATCTCAATGGTTATCTCAAGACTTGAGACAAAGAGGATTTTTAGATTGGTTCGGGTTTTTAGGAAGATAATAATTTTACTTTTACTCATGCGTGTGCAATATGAGCTTAAAAGCTGAAAATAGCTTAAGCTATGAGAATGTCTAAAACATGCTTGTAAAAAGCTCCCCCCTGAGCTCTTTATATATAAAAGGATTAATGTTCCCTACTAATATGTCCAATTACATTGAAAATGATCGGTTTCGTGGGATATTAATTACTCCAAGGGTTATCTGCTTTATTGATTAGATAATCACTCGTCGTGGAGTTTAATGGAGCGGCTTGATACGAGCATCGGCGGTCGGGGAAAGCCCCCGAGTGCTGAATTCAGGGAGTCTTCGGAATTCCGATTGTCTTTTGGCTATTGAAGAATCTGACCATTGACTTGCCGCTTTAATGTTTTGTCATCGTAAATTTACTCGGAAGATACCGTGTGATGATATCTCAATAATTATTATAAAATTTAAGTTAATGTGTTATGTGTTAGAACATATTAATAATGATGATTTGGCCCCCTTAATGATGGAAGTATTATTAAGCCAATAATATGCTGGCTGCTGAGACTTGTTTAATCTGAGCTCCCACTTGGAGGGCGGATGGAGGGGCCGCTCCATTTATACACACACAAATCTAGCAATCTACGGAGTAGATAGAGGTAGCCTGAGGTCGTACGTCGTCGTCGATCTCGCCATGGCCTCCCCCGCCGCCGCCGCCTGCCGCCGCGCTTGTTCTGCTGCTGCTACCTCTACCGGCGGCAATAGCTCGCGCGGTGTCTCTCGCGTGACCTTTCTCCTCCTGCTGCTGCTGCTCGTCGCGCCAGCATGGCGGTCCGAGGCGGCGCGAGCTGCTGGTGGTCTCAACTTCACGAGGCGCGATTTCCCCAGCGACTTCGTCTTCGGCGCCGGCACGTCGGCGTACCAGGTAATTACACACTTTGAACGTACGTACGTACTAGTAGAGTATAAGTTGACACTGGGAAAGCTCAAGCTAGCTAAGCTTAATCGATTGGAAGAACATATATTTCTATGTGATTATTGCTTTGCTTAACTTTCATATATATCATATATGTGCACAAGTTTGGACCTGTTAATTAACCAAATATATATTGCATGCGTTTAAGTACAAAATCTCCATGCTTCGAGCATTGGATTATTGTTTAATTATTGTGCATGCGTATGTGTGCATATTTTTTAAAACAGTATGAGGGTGCTGCTGCTGAAGATGGAAGGACCCCAAGCGTATGGGACACTTTCACTCATGCAGGTGATCGATCATTCAATCCATTGCACGACTAATTAGTTAATTAAGCAACACGGATATGTTTTTATTCTTCCTTTTCTAGTTCATCTTCGGGATTTCATTTCTGACCATCGTCATTACGGCCGGCGAATGCAGGGAAGATGCCGGACAAGAGCACCGGCGACCGGGCCGCCGACGGCTACCACAAATACAAGGTACGTACGCGTACGTACGCACTGCACGAACCAAGCGACGACGGAGTCCACGAGAATCGAATCGAATACCGGCTGGAGATCGATTGTTCGTGGACGGAATTGGCGGATTTGGATTTTGTTTGCTCGTTCGCCTGCATTTCCGTGAATTTTTCCCAATTTTCTAGCGCGCCTCTCAAATTTAGTTTTTGTCACCCCGTGAAATTTATAAAGAGATAAAAAAAGAGTATAATCCAACAGTAGCTATTGCTGCTGTATGTTTCAGTGCTTTATTAATCAAAACAATGCTATTATAAAGTGAATTTGATAAAGTACTAGTGTGAGTAAAAAACTAAAATTATCATTAATAATAAGAAATTATTATTATAAAATGACAGGGTAACTCCAACAGCACAGCCATTACGACACTTAAACTTAAAAATAGGTGATCCATGTAGCTTTTGCTTAAAAAATATGGGTCCAACAGAGTAGACAAACACGATACTTATTTTGGATGAAAGGCCTGACGGAACACAAAATAGGATCTTCATGTTTCTTTCACGCGCAGTGAATCCCGTCATATCGTTATGTTCTGGCTTCTCTGTTGAAGACAAATGCTTTTGGATACGAGATCCATTTCTTTTATTGTTGGAGACAATCTACTGGATAGTGAAGTAATAAAACCTTTTAATTTATGAACCCAGAGTAAGAAGATAAAACTAAAGTTTTTGTGAAAGAATTGATGACCGACCATGAAGTCATTTTTCTTGTATCTTGAAATTTGTGGTGTGAGGTATGCTCCGGCATAATCATTTTTGGACTATCTGAATTTTTCAGGAGGATGTGAAGTTGATGAGTGATACTGGCCTGGAGGCCTACCGGTTCTCCATTTCTTGGTCTAGGCTTATCCCAGGTAAGGAATTACTAGCCGTAATTTGACTTTGGGCGGTTAATTGTCATCCCTGTAATCTCTCGTTTTCTACGATCATATTAATATAGGAGGAAAAAGGACCTGTCAATCCAAAAGGCCTCGAGTACTACAACAACCTGATAAATGAGCTTGTCAAACGAGGGATTGAGATACATGTGACTCTGTACCACCTGGATTTCCCTCAAGATCTTGAAGATGAGTACCATGGCTGGCTGAGCCCAAGGGTCGTGTAAGATTGTCGATCACAATTCACCCATGAGTGATCTTCCGTCACTCGTCGAGAAGTTGCAACTTGCAAGCTGATGAGGCTGTGAAAACTCGCACGCAGGGAGGATTTCACGGCGTATGCGGACGTGTGCTTCAGGGAGTTTGGGGATCGGGTGACCCACTGGACCACCTTGGACGAGCCCAACGTGCTGTCCATCGCCGCCTACGACAACGGCCTGTTCCCGCCGAACCGCTGCTCGCCGCCCTTCGGGACCAACTGCACCGCCGGCAACTCCACCGTCGAGCCGTACGTCGCCGCGCACCACTCCATCTTGGCGCACGCTTCCGTCGCCAGGTTGTACAGGGACAAGTACCAGGTGAGTTCGCTGCATCCTGATGATATCCTGAAGTCTCAGCTGAATTGAACTCTAATGAGGTGACTCACTGACTCATTGCAGGCTACACAGAAGGGCGTCGTCGGCATAAACATCTACAGCTTCTGGGAATACCCGTTCTCGTCCAGCTCTGCAGACATTGCAGCAGCCCAGAGAGCGTTAGACTTCATGGTTGGTTGGTGAGTGATCCTTTCCTTTTTTTTCCTTTTCAAGTTGCTAAGTTAATCATCACGCCTGCATGCATGCAATGAGATGGTGATTGGATACTTTCTTTTGTTCAGGATATTGAACCCCTTGGTGTATGGAGACTACCCTGAAATCATGAAGAAGAAAGCCGGATCCAGGATTCCATCCTTCACCAAAGAACAGTCGGAGCTGATCCGTGGGAGCACTGATTTCGTTGGTATAAA
The DNA here is from genome assembly GCA_019279435.1 of Zizania palustris. Lineage (NCBI taxonomy): Eukaryota > Viridiplantae > Streptophyta > Magnoliopsida > Poales > Poaceae > Zizania > Zizania palustris. Next base: position 5,091,810 of record JAAALK010000284.1, read on the forward strand.
CCACTACTCGTCGGTGTACATCAGCGATGGATCGAACGACGAAACGACGGGCCCTCGGGACTACAATGCCGACGTGGGTGTAATCTTCCGAGGTAAGTTCATGTGAAACATCACACTGATGAGAATCTGACAAAACTCCTTCGAAATGACACATTTTGATTATCTATTGTAACTGTCTGTTTGTGGTTTCTTTGTGTTTCAGTTACGAGGAACGATACACCGAGCGGTCAGGTATTTTCGTTTTGTTTCTTGCTTGGTTTCACTCAATTGCAGCATATTTGTGATAGAAATCAAACATTTCGTTTCAACTTTTGCCTTCTTCGGTACAGTTTGTTCCTACCAAGATACCAAGCGATCCACAGGGGCTGCAATGTATGCTCCAGTACCTCACAGACACATACCAGGGGATTCCTGTTTATGTTCAAGAAAACGGCAAGTTTTCAGACTCGAAACTATGCAGAAACTGAAACTGTAAACTTTCTTCTTGTTCATCCATTTGATTTCACCGTGTTTCAGGTTTCGGGCAGTTCGTGAACGGTTCAGTCAACGACCCTGAAAGAGTGGAGTACATAAGCGCCTACATAGCCAGCACACTAGCAGCACTAAGGTGAGTTTTTTTTTACAGTTACCTGACACATGCGATGTTGTCTGAATTCTTTCTCAAAAACTAGAGATTTTATTGCAGGAATGGAGCCAATGTAAAGGGCTACTTTGTTTGGGCGTTCATCGATCTGTTCGAGCTGCTAGGAGGACATAACACGCGATTCGGACTTCACTATGTCGATTTTGATGACCCCATGCTGCCGAGGCAGCCAAAGCTCTCTGCTCAGTGGTACTCCAAGTTCTTGAGAAACGAAATTGAGATGAACATGGACAAGATTGTTAGTCCTGATGCGCATGAACTTCATATGGACCAATGAGACTGCCGGCTGCAGTTCATATAGGTTTTCAATTGGGGGGTATGAATAAAAAAACACAATATCACAGTGTTGCTTAAATCTTTTTTTTCTCTTTTCTTGTTGAGAGAAGCATTTGTTCATAGGGCTTCCTATAGTTCTCATTTACTCATTGATCACACTTAGGTGTTTACTGATGAGTTATTATAGGTTGTATGCTCCTAAGTTCTAGACTTTCATGTACTTGTTTTCATGACTAATTATAGCAGAATAATCATGTATAATCAGGGTGATATGAATATAGAAAATCGATAATTTGCCACCCTAAACTTCTGGTTCGATGAAATGCCGTCCTAAGTGAAAGGGATGTGAGTTAGCTGGCACTAAATCTTCTCAGAACTCCATTGTTAAGCGTGCTCAGACGGGAGTAGTACCAGGATAGGTGATCTCCTGGAAAGTTCTCGTTCACATCCCCGACACACCCATGGCCTTCAAACAAGGTCGGGCGCCTATTTCAAAAATGCTCCTAAACTTCAACCCACTTGATTTTTTATCATTCTTCTGTTTTTAATTCATTTCTTCTTCTTTCTCTTCCACTCCGGAGTTCAGATATTGAGAATGTAGGCCCTATTTGGAAGATCGATTAAGGATATTTAGTTAAGTAATTTAGTTTTTATTTTATATTAAAAATAAATATTTGAACTATTTTATTATATTATACAAACTACATATTCAGTTTATCCTGGATCTTGAAGTTGGATCTATACCAAATAGGCCTTTAATAGCGAGCTCAACTGCTTCATTATACAGTTCAACAACATGGTCTTTCTAAACCTGAAGGTTTATACATGCTAATCTTCTTGCCAATAGCTTAGCTAGGCCTCTGTGATATCCTGAAATGCATAGTGAGGTTAAAAAAAGATATGTTAATAAAAAATTATTTGTGAAGTTTGAATTTTAGTTTGAGTTTGATGTTTTGGTTCCAAAATAAAAAAAACTTCAATCAAAACCCAAGCCGAATCTTCTCAATTTCTATTTTACTCTTTCAATCTTTTCTCGGTTCATCTAATTATTTAAACATAGTTTAGTAAGTCAGATCTAGATCTATCTAGGGTTGGCAATGGGCACAGACCCGTCGGGTTTTGCCCGTTCAGACCCGTGCCCGCGACACTAAAATGAGACCCGTTAAAAAACCCATGCCCGTCACGGGTTCGTTTTTAAGGCCAGACCCGTGCCCGTTCGGGTCTCGGGTCGCCCATGGGTCACTCGTGCCGTTAACTAGCATAAGCATGCACTGCTAGTCTGCTCCACAGAGCCATGCACAGAGCCCGTGACACTAGCAAAACTGATAAAAATAGCAGGAATAACAATTTCATTGGTCACCAACCATAATTCTATATAGCCTAGGTTGGGTTTAAGGTTTGGGATGTCTATTCTCTGTTATATACTCTGTATATTGGGTCAAGGTATTGGGCTGGATTATGGGCTCAAAGGCTAAAATAGAGGCCTGTATAATTATTGGGCCAAATAAAAAAACCCATGGGTTTATGGGTTCGGGTTCTACGATCCCAGACCCGAACCCGCGAACCCGATGGGTTCAACTTTCTGCCCATTAAGTCATTAACAGACCCGCGAGTCGAAAAATTGACCCAGACCCGTGCCCTAATGGAGTAAAAACTCATCGGGTTTCGGGTTTTGGGTACCCGTTGCCAACCCTAGATCCATCCATATAGAATAGGTTAGACCCATCATGGAATGGGGCGGGGCCAGGACCCGACAACTATCCTCCTTCATGCGAGACACAACATTTTTTAAAATAATACATTTTTCAAAACAAATCAAATTGGGTACACATTTTTTAAAAATTGCAAATCTAATATTCTATCGATATTTAAAGTGTCGATCTAGGCCGATTGATCCTAATTAATATTTCATCTGTCGATCTAGGCCGATCGATCTTAGATCGGCACTTCAAATACTCACAGGAGGTTAGAATGTTTGTTTTGTAATTTTTCAAAATCGTGTATTAAATTTGAAATTTATTTCGAAAATGTATTATTTCAAAAAAAATCGAGAGCCAACCAGAACCCCAAGCACTGTCCCCTTCGTCGTCTTCCTCCGGCGGAGAGAAGGTGAGTTCGAATCCTTGGTTTTCTCTACGTTCTCTTCCTTGAAAGTCGCCGGAACATGACCGCGCTTGTGTACCGGTTACATTTTCGCAGCCACCCGCGCCGATCGATCGGCATCTACTCATCGGAACCCTAGAACACCGGAGCGTCGCCGCGTCTGAGCGTCTCACCTCGCCGAACCAAGGTGACCATCCATCTTTCTTCGATTCCCTGCGTTGGGTAGCGCTTCCAGGACCGGAATTTCATGTTCCCGTTGCTGACTGGGGTAGATCACCGTCGGAACTCGCTGCCGACGCGTCGCTTGCGGATCACCGTCGCTGGGCCATTCTAGTGCCTGTCCTCGTGATCCTATAGCCCTTGAAACCGTAGATTAGTGCTAATTGGTGAAACCGCCTTCCTTTGATCGCTGCCGGACCCTGTCGTCCTCCGCGCCGGCCACCCGTGCTGCACCGCCGCACCGGTGAACAGTGCTGTTCTTCATTTTGGGCGAAATTGTTCTGGGCCGGCCCTCTCTAACAGTGCTGAACAGTACAATCCTTCCGATTTCCAGAAAACAGAAACACTCAAAATTCATTTCAACTTCCGTTCCAGTTTCTCATTTTTTTTCTAAAATTCTAAAAATTATTTTGGCACTACTAGAAATAATGTGTTGTTTTACGCAAGTTTTTCTTTGATCATATTTGTTTGTAATCTTGTTAAACTATTTTTTTACAAATGTATGTTCAAAACATATGCACATATATTTACTTAATGACAATATAATCTCGTTAGATTATGATTTAGAAAGAGATAGAGTTCAAGTCAGTCAAATAAGTCCTAATTCAATATGCTAGTTACCACTGATTTATTTTATTCTAAAGTACTATAACAATAGAATTAAGCTCTGCCCAGACGTACATGTTACTCAGCTCGTACCATGTGAGCTCTCACTCTGGATCGAGACGCTACTATATGTATACCCAGATAAATCTAGCGATCTAGATAGAGGTGGCCGGAGGTCGTCGCCATGGCCTGCCGCACTTGTTCTACCTCTACCGGCAACTTGCGCGATGCCTCGCTCCTGATCCTTCTGCTCCTGCTGCTGCTCGTCGCGCCATGGCGGTCAGAGGCGGCGGAGGCGGCGGCGGCGGCGCGAGCTGCTGGTCTCAGCTTCACGAGGCAGGATTTCCCCAGGGACTTCGTCTTCGGCGCCGGCACGTCGGCGTACCAGGTTACCTAGCCGGCTCGCTACGTACTAGTAGTTGACAACTTGACATTGAGAAAGCTTAAGCTTAATCGATTGGAAGAACACACACACGCACGATTGCTTAACTTTAGTTTCATTTTCATATATGATTTAAACCGTATATATGTGCGCAAGTTTGGGGCACATAATTAACCAAATATATATTGTGTTTAAGTACAACATTTTCTTGCTTCGAGACTTGGATTATTGATTAATTTTGCATGCATATATATGCATTTTAAAAACAGTACGAGGGTGCTGCTGATGAAGATGGAAGGACCCCAAGCGTATGGGACACTTTTACTCATGCAGGTGATCGATCATTAAATCCATTGCATAATTATTAATTAGTTAGTGAAGCAACACATTCTAGAATGAATATATTTTTATTCTACTTTTTCTAGTTATATATTTATAAAAAAATATTGCAAATATAACTTTATAAAAGTATTTTTCATGAAAAATGTATTAATTAATATTATTTTCATGTATCAAATTCTAATATTTTTAATCAATTATTAATTCAATATCTTGAAATTTAACTGCACTTATATATTTTAGCGCGCACAAACTGAGAAGGGAGATATATGGTAGTATGTGCAAATGATGGCATATATGATCAAATCTTTGCGATTTAATTTCTGACCATCGTCATATACGGCCGGCGCATGCAGGGAAGATGCCGGACAAGAGCACCGGCGACCGGGCCGCCGACGGCTACCACAAATACAAGGTACGTACGTACGTACGCACGGCACGAACGAAGCGACGACGGAGTCCACGAGATCGAATCGAATACCGGCTGGAGATCGATTGTTCGTGGACGGAATGGGTGGATTTTATTTGTTCGTTCGTCTGCATTTTGTGAAATTTAGTTTGTTTGGTATTTGCTAGTAAATTTTCCATCTGCTAAGTGTTCGAAATTGTTGAGAAAAAAGTATAATCCAACAGTAGCTATCGCTGCTGGCACTGGGAAAGTATGAAGTACTGCATGTTTCAGTGCTTCATTAATCAAAACAGTACTCACTCCGTCCCACGAATAGTTTAATTAAGTTAAATTTGTAAGAGTTAAAAACTAAAATTTTCGTTAATAATAAGAAATTATTATTATAAAATGACAGGGTAGAAGTAGATAAGGGGTAGTGAAGTAATAAAAAAAAATTACGAACCAAGAGTATGTAAGAAGATAAAACTGAAGCTTTTAAGAAAAAAATGATGACTGAACATGATGTCATTTTTCTTGTATCTTGAAATTTATGGTGTGAGGTATGCTCTGACATAATCTTTTGTGGACTATTTGTGCTCACTGAGGCCACGTTGCTTGGAACTATCTGAATTTTTCAGGAGGATGTGAAGTTGATGAGTGATACTGGCCTGGAGGCTTACCGGTTCTCCATTTCTTGGTCTAGGCTTATCCCAAGTAAGAAATTACTAGCCGTAATTTGATTTGGGGCGGTTAATTGTCATCCTTGTAATCTCTCGTTTTCTACGATCATATAGGAGGAAAAGGACCTGTCAATCCAAAAGGCCTCGAGTACTACAACAACCTGATAAATGAGCTTGTCAAACGAGGTAATTGTAATTATGAAGATAGTGCTATATATTCAGGATTTACCATTCCCTCTGTTTGCACCACCTACCGATCAGAAGACAAAATGAAACTTTCCCTTGTCCTCGATTTTTTTTTCGAAAAACTTGTCTTTTCAGTTTTCACTGCATATATAACAACATCAAAGGCAAGAAATTCCTTGTTTGAATTCAAATTCACCTCGCTGCATTGTTTCACTGCTAATTTGAAACTTCCCATTGCTCTGTAGGGATCGAGATACATGTGACTCTCTACCACCTGGATTTCCCTCAAGATCTTGAAGATGAGTACCATGGCTGGCTGAGCCCAAGGGTCGTGTAAGATTGTCGATCACAATTCACGCATGAGTGATCTTCCGTCACTCGTCGAGAAGCTGCAACTTGCATGCTGATGAGGCTCTGAAAACTCGCACGCAGGGAGGATTTCACGGCGTACGCGGACGTGTGCTTCAGGGAGTTTGGGGACCGGGTGACCCACTGGACCACCATGGACGAGCCCAACGTGTTGGCCATGTCCGCCTACGACAGCGGCCTGTTCCCGCCGAGCCGCTGCTCGGCTCCCTTCGGGACCAACTGCACCGCCGGCAACTCCACCGTGGAGCCGTACGTCGCCGCACACAACTTCATCTTGGCGCACGCCTCGGTCGTCAGCTTATACAGGGACAAGTACCAGGTAAGTGAGTGAGTGACTCACTGACTGACTGAGCAGCACCCTGATTTCCTGAACGCTCAGTTGAATTCAGATTTCAGAAGTTCAGAACCAACAGAAAGATTGGGTTTTGCTACCGAGTGAATCGGTGACCAGAAGTTCAGAAAAGCAGAAATGGGCTATGCAGATTATTGATGATTTGTCACTAACATGTACATTGCACTATTGCAGGCTACACAGATGGGCGTCGTCGGCATCAACGTCTACAGCATCTGGGAATACCCGTTCTCGTCCAGCTCTGCAGACATTGCAGCAACTCAGAGAGCGTTGGACTTCTCGGTTGGCTGGTGAGTGATCCTTTCCTTTTTCCTTTTCAAGTTGCCAAGTTAATTTTCTGCTCATATACAATTAATCATCGTGCATGCAATGAGATGCTGATTGGATACTTTCTTTTGTTTAGGATATTGGACCCCTTGGTGCATGGAGACTACCCTGAAATCATGAAGAAGAAAGCCGGATCCAGGATTCCATCCTTCACCAAAGAACAATCGGAGTTTATCCGTGGGGTACTGATTTCATTGGTATAAACCACTACACGTCGTTGTATATCAGCGATGGATCAAACGGCGAAAATACGGGCCTTCGGGACTACAATGCCGACGTAGCTACAATCTTCCGATGTAAGTTCAATTTTTAGGTGAACAAAACAAGCTGCAATCTTCGGGACTACACTGATGAGAATCTGACACTCTTGTGAAATGAGATACATGAGCCCCTTTTTACAACTAAATAGGAATTTTATATTTGCATTATCTCCTAATGATGGCTCTAGGAAGTTCATAGTAAACATGACACATTTTGATTATCTATTGTAACTGTATGTTTGTTTTTTTGTGTTTCAGTTTCAAGGAATGATACACCGACCGATCAGGTATTTTTTTCTTTCTTTCTCTCAATTGCAGCATATTTGTAATGGAAATCAAACTAAATATCAACTATGCAATGGTGAAAATTTTCATTAATGTAATGGACATTTTCGTTTCAACTTTTGCTTTCTTCGGTACAGTTTGTTCCTACCAAAATGCAAAGCGATCCACAGGGCCTGCAATGTATGCTCCAGTACCTCACAGACACATATCAGGGAATTCCTGTTTATGTTCAAGAAAATGGCAAGTTTTCGGACTCAATTTCTATCCATGCAGCCAAACTGTGTTCTCCATCAGGGACATATCACCATGTTATGCATTACAATATTTCAAAAGCACATGTACTTGCACCAAAAATTTTATAGAAACTCTCTTTCTTTGCAAGGAAAACTATGCAGAAAACTTTTTTTGAGAATGTAAATTCTGCAGGAACTGAAAGTCTAATTATTTTACCTTGTCACTAAAGTATCTACATGTATCAAGTCAATGACATGATTGTATCTGACTTTGAATCCCTTGGCCTCAGCTTTCTTCTTAATGAAAGCAAGCGACTCTCTCATTTTCTTTTCAAAAAAATCTGCACGAACTAAAACTCTAATTCTTTTACCTTAGTCACTAAAGTATCTACATGCATCAAGTAAAATAGTAACTCGTTGACGTTTTTCTTAATCTAAATTTTCTTCTTGTTCATCCATTTGATTTCACCATATTTTAGGTTTGGGGCAGTTCTTTAATGATTCATTCAATGACCCTGAAAGAGTGGAATACTTAAGCACCTACATAGCCAGCACACTAGCAGCACTAAGGTATGTTTTTTTACAGTTACTTCAGACATGCTATTTTGTCTGAATTCTTTCTCAAAGTAGGATTTTTTTTGTCTGAACATCAGGGCGTTCATATGGTTATTGCAGGAATGGAGCCAATGTAAAGGGTTACTTTGTCTGGGCATTCATTGATGTGTTCGAGTTGCTAGCAGGATATAATAAGCGATACGGCCTTCACTATGTCGATGTTGATGACCCCATGCTGCCAAGGCAGCCAAAGCTCTCTGCTCAGTGGTACTCCAAGTTCTTGAGAAACGAAATTGGCATAAACATGGACAAGATTGTTAGTCCTGATGCACATGAACGCGCTGATCAATGAGATTGTCAGCTGCAGTCCATGTAGATTTTCAATTCGAGGTAACGAATAAAGTGTTGCTTTTTTTCTCTTTTCTTTTCTTGTTGAGAGAAACATTTGTTCATAGGGCTTCCTATAGTTAGTCATTGATTCATTGATCGCACATAGGTGTTTACTAATGAGTCATTGATTCCTTGTTTGATTTGATCTATTGAATATTTTGAAGGAGAGAAACAATAGGATTTTTCAGCATAGCCACAAGACATTAATTCAGCTGGTAAGTGATATAAAGGAAGAACTTTTAGTTTGGAAAGAGTTTGGATTATTTAGATCAAACCCTTTGTTTTCTCTTATAATGTTGTAACTCTTTTATAAATGTTATGATCTCTAGAGACCAGCTATGTTGTCATTTCTTTGGTTTTGGTAGTTTTCTACTAATGTAAACTTTAAAGGAGGCAAGAAAAAGATTTACAGTGTAGAGAGAATCGGGGAGGGAGGAGAAACAAAAGAAAGAAACAAGATAAATTAGCTAAAAATGCTCTCTCCCTTTACACAAACTCTTCTTTGATTTAAAGGCTAAATCCTTTGGACGAATACTTTGGTCTTAAAAATATGTCTATTTCGCTCCTTCTAAATAGACCAACACTTAAAAATCACAAGGTCATTTTACTTGTTCATCCACTTCTTTTGCATGAGAGAAGATGTTTTGATCCACCAATCCTCAAAAGTGTACAAGTCTTGTGGTTTAGCCAAAATCATGATGTTACAACTAGCCAAGTTTAGGACTGCTATCCATACTTCTTGATCAAAACGGCAACGAAGCAACAGGTGCATAATTATTTCACTGTGGTGGTTACAAAGTTTACAAATTGGGTCATGAGGTCATCCTCTTTCGGACAAGTTGTCAGCGATCAAAATCTTATTCTGAATGACAGCCTAGAAAAAACTTTATATTTATTTTCAGTGCTAGCCTTCCAAATGGAAGGTGTGTTTTGGTATTGGATTGGATACCTTAGAATTGTATGAGATAAGCTGATTTTGCTGAATATTGTCCATCATTTGTCCATCTCCAAACTATGTCATTGTCCATGTTGGGAAGAAGTTCAACGCTTTGGACTCATGTCCAAAGTCTATAAATTCATTGATTTGTTGTGTTGTGTGAATCTTTCACACTAAGCGACAGTGTTTACAAATCGTCCGATTAATCGCGGTTAATCGCGATTAATTGGCCTGGTCGTTTTCCTGGCTCCGACTAGGTGCTCCGACCCGACTAGAGCGACTAGAAATCTGGTCGTCCGACTAGTCGCGACTAGTCGGCCGATTAGTGGCATTTTGGCGACCAGGAGAGAAGGGCAACCGACGGGGAAGGCAGGGGCCAGCCGAAGGAGAGGGCTGACAACGGCGCACGGGCCACGGTGGGAGGAGTGGGCCGGCGGCGGCGTGTCTTGGAGTGGGAGGGGCCACTGGCGGCGCCGGCGGGAGCGTGAGGAGAAGGCGGCGCCGGCGGGAGCCTGAGGAGAAGGGGGCGCCGACAGGAGTGTGAGGAGGAGGCGACGTCCTACGAGATGTGCGGCGCCCTGTGAGGAGAAGGCGGCGCACAGGGGCTTCTGAGTCTCTGTGGCGGCTGTGAGGGAGAGGAGAGATGTGAGGAATTTGTGGCGGCTGTGAGGGAGAGGGGAGATGTGAGGAGTGAAGCTAGGGTTTAGTTAATAGGCTTGGGCTTTTCAATTTTATTTTTGGGCTAATAAGTAATGGCTGGAAATTTGGCCCATACCTGAGTATTTATTGTCATATATATATATATATATATATATATATATATATATATATATATATATTATATAAATTTCCTAAAATATAAGGAATAATTAAATAGACCGACTAATCGCGATTAATCGCGATTAGTTTTCTGGTCGGTACCATGGCGACTAGGTTCGACTAGGCGATTTGTAAACATTGCTAAGCGAAAAAGCTGGAAAGGTAAGCTGCTAGACATTGGGGGTAGGTTAACTCTCCTTAATTCTTGTTTAAGCAGTATCCCCTTGTACATGTTATCTTTTTACCTGCTACCTAAAATTGTGAGGAAGAAAATGGATTTCTTTAGGACCAGATTGTTGTGGAAGGAAGATATGGAAATAAAAAAATATCACTTGGTGAATTGGCAGGTAATTTGCTTGCCAAAAGAGTGTGGGGGTCTAGGGGTTTTGGATTTGCAAACGATGAATGTGGCTTTAATGGGTAAGTGGCTTTGGAAATTAGAGAATGAGGAAGGCATTTGGCAAGAACTGATTAGGAATAAGTATTTGAAGAAGAAAACTTTGGCACAGTGGGATAAAAAAATGGGATCTCCCAGTTCTGGAATGCTTTGATTCAAATCAGAACTCTTTACATGAGATTTTATGTTAAAAAAATTAGTGATGGTAAGGGTAATTTGTTCTGAGAAGAAAAATGGTTAGGACTTGAAACCTTGGCTACTCAATTCCCTTTGCTGTATAATATTACTTTCTCAAAAAAAATCGTTGTAGCAAAAGCTTTTGAGAATCAGTTTAATAATATTAAGTTTCGGAGGAAGTTAATTGGATCTAAGTTTAAAGATTGGATTAAGCTACAAAAACTTTGTCAGACTGTGGTTTTGACTGATCACAGAGACACTATTATCTGGACTCTTTCGAAGAAAGGCATTTTCAGTGTTAAATCCTTTTATAAGGCTCTAAAACTTAATGTTGGTTATGAACCGTTTGATGATATATGGAAGTTGAAAGTTCCTTTAAAGGTGAAAAATTCCCTCTGGTTATCTTGGAAGGACAAAATTTTGACAAGATGCAATTAGATGGGAAAAATGTTATTCTTTGTCAAATGGGAAAGCTGAGGAGAGAAGCCTGCCTTTCCAGCTTTGAAGTCTTCCATTTTCTCTATGAGAGGCAAGATGTCAACCTTTCTTAATTATAGAATATGCAAAGGTAACCCAAGATAACGACACGGGAAGGACCTACACCCTCCTAGGAAGGATTGCAAGGTAGACTCAAGATCAAGGTTGTCACAACAGATTAGATATATCACACTTTTCTGAAGATTTATCACTAGACCTGACACTTTTCCAAAAAGATTTAGGATATTTTGGATTGCCTCAATCTCCCGTTGAATTGGGTTGATAAAAATCGCTGCATCATCAGCATACAAGGAAGTACACAACCATGTTGCTCTTGAAAGGATTGGAGTGAATATATTTTGATCAGTTGCTAGTGTGAGGTGGCGTTTAAGGGGATCAATGGCTAGAATAAAGAGCAATGATGATAACAGGTCTCCTTGTCGAACTCCTCTGCCATGATGAAAAGAAGGCCCTAAGTATCCATTGATGACATGAGAAGTGGAGGAATCAAAAAGAAGAGTTATCACTCTCGCCACCTAGGGCAAAACAAAGTTGCTCCAACGTTTTTAAGAGATAACCCCGGTGAACTAATTCAAATGATTTGGCAATGTACAATTTTAAAAAGAGAACAAGTGTTTTGGATTTGTGAATCTCTCTAACCATGTTCTAGGTATATAGGAAGTTATCTTGGATGCATTGTCTTTTAATGAAAGCACTTTGACGAGAAGAGATAATGTCATTTTATTGAGTTACATGCACCAATCAGTTCAACCTAAAAGCTTAAACCGGTGAGAAAATATGAGCAATTCACTTCATATTCGAAACCCCCCCCCCCTCACGCGAGACTAGAATAGAAGTGGACAAGAATTTTTATTTAATTACGTGTCAGCCAAGATTTGAACTCAAGACCTCTTGCTTTAATACCATATTGAGTTACGTGCATCATCCAATTCAACTCAAAAACTTAAGCTAATGAGGAAAGGTGGACAATTCACTTCATCAATTCAACTCAAAAAATTAAAGCTAATGAGGAAAGTGGACAATTCGCTTCATATTCCAACACATTTAAACGAGGAGCCAGCATATTTGCTAGGATCTTGGAGATGATCTTACTCACACTATATATTATGCTTATTGGCCTATAGTCGGTGACCTTTGAAGAGTCTTCTTTTTTGAAAGGAGGAAGATGTCCGTTGTGTTTGTAAGGCCTACGTGGCCACCTGAAAGGTTGAACAACTGATAGAGTTAGCAACAAAGCCTGTTTTAATTATATCCCAACAAATCTTGTAAAAAAGCATTGTGTTGTATTGTGTATCCAACAGGTTCCAAAGCCTTTACTCAAGGCATGGAGAAGCCTGTTTTTGAAACCACATGCATGCAGGAGGAACGCAGGTCTGCAGTGCATGTCAACATCACTAACTGTGGTTCTCCAAGCACAGTAATCCAAGCAACATTTTTCATAGGCAAAATTTTCTTCCCATTAGTGAGAGGGGGAGGAACAAGATACACAGTGAGCAAAGTCTAAATGTTCGTATGATACAACTACAGAGGATGGATGATGTTCTTGCCAACAACATGGTATCTTTCACAGAGCTTTTTCAGTGTACCCACTGAGTGCTGCATAGTATTCAGCTTGATATCGATGAACATGGCCTGTAAACATATTATTTTCTTAGTATACAATTTTAAATTTTAAATTTCATTTAACCATGAACTCAACTGAGTAGAACGACTGCACATAGCACCCAATATAGTTTGAATATTTTCTTATACCTTGTAGTCGTCACCATGCTTCTCTACTAATCTGCCAATATAAATACGTTGAATTTTAGCCAGTGGTTCCAAAGGGGAAGATTCCCCATCCCGCCTTTGCTTTCCAAGTGCAGATTTCAGGTCTACATTCCAAAGAACATTTGCATGAGATGACCAAGTGCAGATGTTTACAAATGAAATAGAGTATTCTTGAGTAAATGCAAATCTATGTGTGCAAAGCGATATCAATTGAACTTCTAAGTTCTAACGTGACATCATGTTGCCTTACAACATGTCCCAACAAAAGCATAAAAAACTATGATGGATTGATGATGCAATGGGTGGCACAGTTATTTTTTGTTGAATACTGCAGATACAAAATAGCAATGGTAAAAAGAGCAGGTTATTCGTTATTTAAAACAACACAGCTGCAATAACTTTTAGTCATACAAGGTACAAGCAAATGAAACAGGGCATAGAAACTCTCATTGAAAAAGATCCACTTTCCAATTAATTGGATTTAATGTTTCAGAATATAAAAAAAAACATGGCCCACAGCGCACATGTTGTTTTCTTCACTGGAGATCGGTGTATTATTTACAATTCTGTTACTATTTTTGGTCAAGATATGTTGCACTTATCTGGATAAATGATCAATACATGTATTTCAGATCTAATGGGCATATAACTAGAAACCAACACAGTTCAATTCCAATAAACAATTGTACAGCACTTTTTTTTTACTTTCACAAGTATGTTTTGCTTGTTCTCAAATTGTAAGACGGTAAGACCAAAGAACAAATTTGTAGAACTCAAGATGATCCCAACCTGAGATGGCCAGTAACTATCATTGTTTTTACAGCGACACAGCGATAAGCGGCGACCTACCACCTTCACGACATTACAGTGCTTATGGTGCATGGCATGGCATCGCCATAGACATATTGGCGCAGCAAACAATATAAGAAAATAATTTATAGGATTTAGAAAAATATATAACATATAAGTAAATTACAAATAAAAATAGCAATATAACATGATAAAAATAACAATACAATATTAAGTTGTGATATTGTTACTTCACATACCTTATAAAATAATATATATATATAATTAAAATTTAATAACATATTTAAATTTTATCTAATATTATATTTAAAGTTAAATTAATAATATATTTATAAAATCTGATCAAATAGTCAATTTATACACAACCCATTTAAAGCCCATTAGGTTTTTTATTTCTAAACCCTAATTTCTATTCCACTCCTCTCTCTCCCCCCACCCTTCCAGCCGCCACCTCTCTCCCACCCCTCTTCCAGTCGCCGCCTCCCTTTCCCTTCCTCTCCCTCACTTCCTCTTCTTCTCTCCTGGCTATGCCACGCATGCCTGGCCCTCGCCACACCGCACCCTCACCACTAACCCGCGCCACGCTGAGACGTCGCGCCACCTTCGTATGACGAGCACAACATCGGTGGCGGGCACCACGCGATGCCACAGCGACGCCACACTCATGTGTCGTCCGCCACAGACACTCGGTGATATGGCGGCCCATGGCGAATTGCAGATTTCTGCCACGGCGATATGGTGACGCCATAACAACTATGGTAACTATCTAAACATTATGCAGCGCACAGTGTTAAAAAAAGCACCGCCTAGGCACTGAAAGGTGCTAGGTGCCACCCCAACACCGTGATTTGGCCTGAGTCGGCAATCTAGGCAGCCAAGGCACCTAGGCTATCAACCACAGCCCTGGGCGGTTGATTTCGGCCCCTAGGCGCCCTAGGCGCGGTGGCACCTAGCCAACGGGACTAGGAAAAGTAATGCGCACAGCTGGTTCCCACTTGTCTCTGCACCGCCTCTGTTGCGCCTACCGTCCACCGGCAGCCAACCCCGCAATCGGCCCCGTCTTGCTCATGCACCACCCGCCAGTGCACCGTTCGCCGGGTTCCCGCGCTCCGGCGCCGCTGCATCACGGTTGCCTGGATCCGCCAACGCGGGCGACGTGTGACTGGGATCTGGCAGCAGGAGGGAAGCCAAGAGGAGAAGAAAGGGAGAGGGAAGGGGAACGCCAGGGAGGAGGAGATGCCATGAGGGAGGATTCTATGCGGTCACTGGTGAGGAGGAGAAGAAAAAGGGAAGAGAGAAAGCCTGGGCATCAAGTCACCACCCGACTAGACCCAACTAGGGCCTAGTTCCTACATGAATATTGGCAGCACACAAGCATATAGTGCATGTCTGCAACTCTGCATACCAATCGATCTACCTCTTTTTGCTACTGTTTTGATGTTTATAATTGGAGCAAATCAAATGTTCCTGGTTTGAAGCATCAAGTCATCAACAGTTACTCTCCTTGCCTAAAAGCTCATAATTAATCAGATCCATACATATTTCTTGTCGCAGCCTCACAGGGTTATGACCATTGTCAGAATGCTCAAAATTTCAATTCTCAAAGCCAACTTAACAGTTTCAGTTAGCACTTAGCATGCTATTTGCAAAGTATAAACACAAATTCGCTGTTCAACAGAAACCAACTGTACAACCATGGCACCATATCTAAGCACAAGTTCGCCGAGTCAATAACAAAAATATCACTGTTCCATACTACTTATCGATCTCTCCGACTAGCAAAACTAAAACACGTTAATGATATTGAATTCAATAGGGTTTTCATCATCAGTACGTGAGGGAAAGGACGCGGGGCTGACCATCGGACTCGAGGTCGCTGCCAGAGTATATGAGCTCGAACTCGTCGAATGGGGCGCGAGCGGCGTCAATGTCTGGCGCCTGAAGCGCGGCGCTCTGGACGAGGCGCGGGCGTGCGCACCGAGGAGGTTGGGATTCGCGACGACCCCGAACGCGGCGTAGTTCTTCACCACGCTGCCCTCCGCGTCCCAGCTCGGCACGTGGCCGCCGCCCTCCGCGGCGGCGGCGGCGGCGGCGAGCGCCTCGGGCAGGTCGAAGGCCGGCTTGAACTCCCGCGGCTTCCTCCGCGGCATGCCCACGCGCACCTTGGCGTGGGAGCGCTTGAACTTGCGGCGCGATCCCCCCATCGGCGCTAGGATTTCGACGCGAGCAGAGCGGCTAGGGTTTTCGGGGGCGGGAGACAGCCGAAAATTGTTCTACTGCGACGAAATTCAGTGATCTATAGTTCTAGATATATTACTTTTAAAACTGAATTTAAGATAAATATTATTTTTTATTTTTTAAATTATTTAAATTATTGTATTACGTTCTTTTCGTGTTATAATTTTTCTAAGTTGCAAAACATGAGCACTAAAAAACAGCTATAATTGGGATTTTGTTAGAATTAAATTACGTGAGAAGTGTATGGCTGAAAACTCAGGTGTTTGATAGTCTAGCTTCTTAATTAGTATGGTTAAGATATTAGAATCTACCTCAATTATGTATTGTTTGAAGTTTTGAAAATACATTTTCGTGATTATCATTAATTTAACCACATTTCACGTATGAAAAAAATCTTGTTAGGATAAGATCTCGGGGGAGAGGGATCTGAATCCCTCTCCCCCCATGCGCACTCAGCTCCGTCCCTAACAGAAACCCCTGTTCTCCCGCGCGCCCTGATCGAGGCCGGGGCGCCCCAACCAACTCATGGTTGAGGGGCCCCTACCGCTAGCACAATAAATAAGGGGAAGGGCTCAGGATGCAAAGCTAATCTTTGCACGCCCAAAACTCCTCCCCTACACTCCTAGCACCCGATCTAATCTTTGCGCTAAGCGGCGGTAAGCCTCCCTCGCCGCACTGACGCCATGGCCTCATCGTCATCGACTCCGGGCCCCCTCCGGTGAAGGTACGCTACACTACTCCTCTCTGTTTTTATCTATTAAGAACCTATGCCATGTTTTAGACTTAGTTGAACCCTGCTAGACCTAGCCTAGTGATCTACTCTAGTCCTATCAATGGTATCAGAGCCTATCTAGACTTAGGCTAGCTAGGGTTTTAGGCGTCGGACCCCTTGATCCGACGCCATTGTTGCGTTACTAAGTACTATATGTAACTGCTAAGTCCCTGTTCTAAGACCCCTAAGTACCCCCACTGTGAAACCCCTTTATGTACCTCCTAAGCCTTTGTTCTAAGAACCCTAAGGACCCCTGTTGCCCTCTGTTAAACCCTAAGAACACAAAAACAGTGAGGAAACCCCCCTGTTTGGCTTCGGCTAAACCCTAAGAAAGCGAAAAAGAACCCGCAAATCCCCTAAGAACCCCTCAGGTAAGAACTCAGAAAAGTAAGAACAACAAAAAAAAGGAGTTAGGGTTAGGGTTTCGAAACCCTAACCCTAGTTTTTGGGGGGGGGCGGGGACTCACCGTGGGTCGTCGCGCCGCCGCTCGCCGTGGCTGGGACCGCGCCGCCGCTCGCCGGTGGCCGGACCGCGCCGCCGCTCGCCGGGGCCGGCGAACCCTCTCGGGTTGCTAAGCCCGACCGTCGCGGGCTAGCTCGACGGAGCCCCGCTAACCCTCGGGTGAGCGCGGTGCTCCGGCGAGCTAGCCGGTGGCGGCCGACCGCCGGTGGCCGCCGCCGTGCGCCGCTCCGCCGCGCCGCTCGCGCTCGGGACCGGGGGGAAATGAAGCTTAGGGTTTCGGGGGGCGGGCGCGGCGTTTTTATACGCCCGAACTCAGCGCCTGGCCATCGGATCAGATCCGACGGCCAGGATTCAGCGGACCAACATTCGGCCTAGGCGGGAGAGGTAATTCATGGCCCAGGCCCAGGTTGCGCGCGCGCGTGGAATTCCTGGCCTGGGCACAGGACTTGAATTGCCTGGCGCCACGCGCTTTTCTGCCAGGCTTCCGCACGTGTTTTGGGCCGGGCCGATTCACTGTGTGGGCTGAAATTCATTTTTCTTTTTCCAGAATTAAGAAATTAGTTTCTGTTTTTATTTATTCTCTGGAAAATAAGAAAATTGCCTAAAAATCAGATAAAATTAAGTTTGATGCAGGAATATTTTTGTAAATTTCATTACATTCAGTAGTGTTATTCTGAATTTTATGAGAATTTTTAGTGCATTTCTTTGATGTTTTCTGATTTTTATAAGACCAACGTCTTATTTAAATTAGAGGATAAAATTTTTAAGTTATTAAAAATTCAGAATAATTTTTCCACTGATTACTTTATGCTGATTAAACATGTGCTATAGTTTTTAAGTCTTCCGCTATGCTACCACATGTTTAATCAAATATTATGTTCATCCACTCTATTAAGTTTACATTTTGTCGATTAAATTTGAACCAACGGGATAATTTAATTGACAGAATGAAATGTTTATTTTAGTCATTTTTGCATAGTAATTTTATCTCCTGACCAATGTTGGTGATAAAATCACTGTGTTTTGAGATGAATTGATTCTATTTCTGCCCAACGGTGATGTAGAATTAATTCCTATTTATTGAGTTTTTTCACACACTGATTTGACCAACGTTAAATTAGCATGTCTCATTTATGCCTGTAATTAACCCCTTTTGACTATCAATTTTATCAGGCAACTTACTTGCTCAAATGAACAATATTGAGAAACTCAGAGGGGACAACTATGGATCTTGGCGAGAGGGTCTGTTGATCGCTCTCGCCATCTTAGATGTGGATCTTTCCTTGCAGGAAGGATGCCCAGTTGAGCCCACTGAGCCAGTGATGCTTACTGGTGAGACAGCTGACGCATTTGCGCGCGTCAGAAGGATTTTGCCCCTATAAGAATGAAGTATGACATTGCGTACAATAAGTGGAAGCACTCGAACAGAAAATGTTTGATGATCATTAAGAACTCCATTTTGGAGCCAATCAGGAGTCCAATCCCTGATTGTGAGACAGCCACTCAGTACCTGAAGAGGGTTGATGTTCAGTTTGCTGGTTCCTCAAAGGCTGCTTGCGCCTCCACAATTAAGAAGTTTATCAATGAGAAATACCGTGGTGGAGGCGTTAGAGACCACATCCTAAGAATTAGTAACTGGGCTGCTAAGCTGAAGACTATGGAGTGCGCAATGACAGATAATTTTATAGTTCATGTCATCATGAGCTCACTTAGCAAGGACTTCGAGCATTTCGTTATCAATTACAATTCTCTGCCAGAAGTGTGGACTTTTGACAAATTAGTGTCCAACTGCGTTCAGGAGGAAGAACACATTAAGGAGGCTCGAGGTGGTGATTCAGTTCACCAAATTCAGGATAAGGGAAAAAAGACATTTACCCCTAAGAAAAATACTAAGACCTTTAAGAGAAAGGGAAAGGCGCCTAAGGACAATGATGTCCCTCAAGGCGTCTGCAGGCACTGTAAGAAGGAGGGACACCACATGAAGGACTGTGTGGATTTCCTCAAGTGGATGCACAAACACGGTAACGATGAAATTACTTGTATAGATGAATCCTTGTATTTAGATTATTCTACCAACACCTGGTGGATTGACTCAGGTGCAACTGTTCATGTTGCCAACTCTTTACAGGGATTCGCTACGACGAGAATTTTGGAAAGAAATGAAAGAACAATTAGAGTGGTGAATGGCATCGAAGCAGAAGTTGAAGCCATTGGAAATCTCCCTTTAGAATTTAAGAATGGCTTTGTAATTCTTTTGCGCGATGTACTCTATGTTCCTTCGATGCGCAGAAACTTGATTTTTATTTCTTGTTTAGTTAATAATAGGTACGATTGTCATTTTGGCGACAGACAATATTCTATTATTTATGATAATAAAGTTGTGGGTCTTGCCTTCGAGCATGACAAACTTTATCTTTTGTCCTTAAGTGATTCAGCAAATACTATTAGTGAGACAATATCGTCTAGCAAAACAAATAAGCGTAAGAGAATTAGCGACGTGTCTTCGAAATTATGGCATTGTCGCCTAGGCCATATTTCGAGGGGGAGGATTGAACGTCTAGTTAAGGAGTCAATTCTTCCGCCTTTAGAATTCGCGGACTTAGATCAATGCATAAATTGCATTAAAGGCAAATACGTCAAACAAATTAAGAAAGGCGCAAAGCGAAGCACAGGAGTTTTAGAAATTATTCATACGGACATTTGCGGTCCTTTTCCTGTGACGTCTGTAGATGGTTATGATTCATTCATAACATTTACAGATGATTATTCGCGCTATGGTTATATTTATCCAATTAAAGAACGATCAGAAGCCTTGGATAAATTTAAGATATTTAAGGCTGAAGTAGAAAATCAGCATGATCTAAAGATTAAGATAGTGAGATCTGACCGTGGAGGGGAGTACTACGGTCGTCATACCCCGTATGGCCAAGTTCCTAGACCTTTTGCAAGGTTTCTACAGGAAAATGGTATAGTCGCCCAGTATTCTACACCGGGCGAACCACATCAAAATGGAGTGGCAAAAAGGCGCAATCGCACCTTAATGGACATGGTAAGAAGCATGTTAAGTTATTCCACTCTACCGGTTGGTTTATGGATGGAGGCATTAAAAACTGCCATTCACATTCTTAATCGGGTTTCGAGTAAGTCGGTGCCCAAGACACCGTATGAGTTATGGACTGGGCGAGAACCCTCTCTAAATTATTTTAGAGTATGGGGATGTCCAGCTGAAGCTAAAGTTTTTAACCCAAATATTGGTAAATTAGATCCTAAGACAGTGAGTTGTCATTTTATTGGCTACCCAGATAAGTCTAAGGGTTTCCGTTTCTATTGTCCTGGTAGAAATATCAAGTTTGTAGAAACAAGACACGCAGTCTTTTTAGAAGACGCTATGATCAGGGGGAGCACGGTATTAAGAGAAATTAGCCTTGAAAAGAAGCGGGTTTGTGCACCTACTCCTATGATTCAAGAGTCAATTCTCCATATACCTGTGATAGCACCTATTAGTCCAGCTCCTGAGTTTGGACCTTCATTAGCGACACCTGTTGTTCATGAGGTACCTGTTATTCAGGAGCCTGTAGTTCCAGATGTTGCTAATGAAGAACAAGAAGAACAACCCCCTGTGTTAGAAAATAATGTGCCGGTTGAGGAGGACATCATAGAAAATGATGTACCAATTTAAGAAGACATTAGAGATGATGTCCCAGTTCAAGAGAACGTTAGGAGATCACAAAGAGTAAGAAGATCAGCTATTCCTGATGACTATGAGGTTTATATGAGTGAAGAAATTCAAATGGAGTGCTATCCCGCCTCTTTTGAAGAAGCTATGAGAGGCCCTCACTCTTCTAAGTGGCTTGAGGCCATGGAGGATGAGATGAGGTCTATGAGTACCAACAATGTCTGGAAATTAGAAGAAATTCCTAAAGGAGCCAAAACAGTAGGCTGCAAATGGGTCTACAAGGTCAAACGTGACTCCCAAGGGAATATAGAAAGATTTAAAGCCAGACTTATTGCTAAAGGTTTCACTCAAAGAGAAGGAATAGATTATAATGAGACATTTTCTCCTGTCTCATCTAAGGATTCATTTAGAATCATTATGGCTTTAGTGGCACATTATGACTTAGAGCTACATCAGATGGATGTAAAGACGGCATTTCTCAACGGGGATCTAAATGAGAATGTCTATATGGCACAACCCAAGGGTTTTGTCATAAAAGGGAAAGAAAATTTGGGATGTCATTTAGCTAAGTCCATTTATGGTCTTAAACAGGCCTCTAGGCAGTGGTATCTCAAATTTGATGAGACAATTAGAAAATTTGGGTTTAAGGAGAATGAAGAGGACAATTGCATTTATGCTAAGTTCAAGAATGGGAAATTTATTTTCCTAGTCTTGTATGTGGATGACATCCTACTAGCAAGTAGCGATGTTAATCTATTATTAGAGACTAAGAAGTTTTTGTCCTCTCATTTTGACATGAAGGATCTTGGAGAAGCTTCATATGTATTAGGAATCGAGATTCTTCGAGATAGAACTAAGGGGGTATTAGGATTATCACAGAAGGCGTACTTAGAGAAAATACTGAGAAAATATAGTATTCACTACTGTAAGCCTTCACCTGCTCCGATAGTCAAGGATAATAAGTTTGGGAACTTTCAGTGTCCCAGGAACCAATATGAGATCGATCAAATGAAGTCGGTTCCATATGCTTCTGCTGTCGGAAGCCTAATGTATGCTCAAGTATGTACACGCCCTGACTTAGCTTTTGCCACCGGGATGCTTGGCAGATATCAGAAAAATCCAGGCATAGATCACTGGAAAGGAGTTAAGAAAGCCTTGCGATATGTGCAAGGCACAAAAGGCCTCATGTTAACATATGAGAGAACAAATAACCTTGAAATAGTAGGTTATTCAGACTCAGATTTTGCGGGATGTGTGGATACTGAGAAGTTCACATCAGGTTATATATTCACACTCGCAAAAGGAGCTGTGTCGTGGAAAAGCTCCAAGCAAACTGTGACGGCATCTTCCACGATGTATGCCGAGTTTGTAGCATGTTATGAGGCCACCGAACAGGCACTATGGTTCAAAAAATTTATTCCCGGTTTAAGAGTGGTCGACAGCATTGAAAAGCCACTTAAGTTATACTGCGACAATGAGCCAGCAGTATTATACTCCCATAACAACAAGAAGAGTGGTGCTGCCAAACACATCAATATTAAGTACTATGTTGTTAAGGAGAAAATCCAAGATCACACTATAAGTCTAGAGCATATAAGTACCAAGTGTATGCTTGCGGATCCGCTCACAAAAGGCTTACCACCCAATGTGTTCAGAGAACACTTAACCGGTATGGGTTTAAAGGAAAGCCTATGGTCATTGGATTTATAAGGGCCCAAAATAAGTTTAGAAACTATTTCAAAGTAGTGAAATGTGTTGTAGCTGTTGAGTCACGTAGTACGTAACTGACTATGTGATGCATCATGCTCTATGCATTGATCTATAATGAGATAGAGGTAACGTTAAGTAAGTTAAGAACTAAGTCGAGATCTAGGGGGAGAATGTTAGGATAAGATCTCGGGGGAGAGGGATCCGAATCCCTCTCCCCCCCATGCGCACTCAGCTCTGTCCCTAACAGAAACCTCTGTTCTCTCGCGCGCCCTGATCGGGGGCGCCCCAACCAACTCATGGTTGAGGGGCCCCTGCCGCTAGCGCAATAAATAAGGGGGAGGGCTCAGGATGCAAGGCTAATCTTTGCACGCCTAAAACTCCTCCCCTACACTCCTAGCACCCGATCTAATTTTTGCACTAAGCGGCGGGAAGCCTCCCTCGCCGCACCGACGCCATGGCCTCATCGTCATCGACTCCGGCCCTCTCCGGTGAAGGTACGCTACACTACTCCTCTCTGTTTTTATCTATTAAGAACCTATGCCATGTTTTAGACTTAGTTGAACCCTACTAAATCTAGCCTAGTGATCTACTCTAGTCCTATCAAATCTAACTAATAACTGATCCATCGTCTCCATTTAAAATCTTGGCAAACTTCAAACGAAAATGGATTCCAGTTTATCTGCCGGAATACATTTATAAAAAAAGGAATCGACAAGGCTCATTTTCTTTCGAATTTTTGTAAGGCAGTTCATTATAATCCACACCTATAAACAAGATTACAATAATGCTAGCTAAGCCATGTTCTCTCTCAGTGCAAAAATGGAAATTCATCTTGACAAATAAAAAAAATAAAGTGCTTATTCACGTCACAGGTAATTCCGCAGCCTGTTCATAAATAAATTTGAGCAACCACAGAGAAAACTATACATTTGAGAATTGAGATACGCCAAAAACTCAAGTTACATGTTGGCATTTCACCATGCGAAGCAAGCTTTCGCTGCTCTACTGGAGGTACGTAGAAGTCAACGACACAAAATGGACGAGACAAAATTGGAACGATGATACAATGCATGGCGCTACCAACCTGTTTTAAGGGTGGTGCCGGAGAGATATTGTCCAGATCAGGTCAGAGTCCGAAATGACTGTAACATTCTCCGCTTCCACGATATTACACGTGCTAATAAGTCTACCAAAGCTCATGCTGGTATCATCTGAGAACGAAAGATTGCAGATTAAACATCAGTTGCTGTTGATGACAAATTGATGAAGTCGGAGGCTCGGGCTTACCTAAATTCCACCGGAGGCCAGTGGTTGTGGTGCTAGTTGAGGGCGCACCGATTGGAATCAATCCACAGTGAGGCCCCTCAATTGACCGTTCAATATGGATGTTATGAGTGTGTGTTCTTGGCAGCAGGAAGATCAAGCAATCATCTGACAGGAGTATGATCCTGCTGTTTGGGAAGAGATGAAGCACATTGATGTTTCCCATCTCGTGATCAAACCTTCCTCCAAGGGCCCCAAGAGCAAGGATGCACAGCTGCAGTTGAAGACATGGCAGTAAGTTTTGTGAAGACGGTGTTTGATGGGCATAATGGCACCTGTATTATTGAGCTGGAGAAGCCTACATTAGATTTGTCAGGGATGGGCGAATTATCGATGACAAAAGCTACACATTTGTGTAAATCGGTCGTGTCCTGATCATGTGACTCATCAACTATTTTGGTGCCCTGTAAGTATTCATAGAAAATAAATATTTCATGTGATATGCATGACAGAGAATTAAGTTTTGCACGAAGACCTATATCAAGATATGTCCT
The DNA here is from genome assembly GCA_019279435.1 of Zizania palustris. NCBI lineage: Eukaryota > Viridiplantae > Streptophyta > Magnoliopsida > Poales > Poaceae > Zizania > Zizania palustris. The sequence goes on from JAAALK010000284.1 coordinate 5,116,487, forward strand.
GCCATTTGATAACTGAAGTGATGACACACATCAGTATAAATACTTGCATGATCTTCATGTGTTTTGCACTACAGAAGAAAGCTTGTTATTAAAATAGATACTACCCTGGCAATGTGAGCTATATCCAATAGTAGATATAAGAACAGAATTAAACGTACTTAATACTTATGTAATCTAAGACAGGTCTGAGGTTATCTTTTTGTTCCTACCAGAAAAAATATACTGAAAGAAAGTGCATACCAACTTGGATGTTCATACAGAATGTCACCATTTAGCACTTTCCGAAAAATACAAATGCTAAGATGTACCATGATAAATTAACCTGGAAAATGTCTTTCATTTAATTCAATGTAGTCATTTGTTCTAAATGAGCTGTCATAATCATTTGGTTATTCTTACTGCTTTAATATAATCTTTGTTGGATTAGACTTCTGAAAGGTATATACTAGTCATTCAAGTGTTTGTCGTGGCTTAAAACTGTCTTCTTTTCTCTTAGTAAAAAAAACATGTAAAAACTATTTGGAAAGAAAAGGTGCAGAACTATCAATACTTCAAAAATCGTCATTATACATGAGCAAAACCTTTAATTTTCATGTAGCTTACTATGGATTTGTTGAAATGTAACTTTCAACAAAAAATTACAAACTGTAATACCTAGGAATCGACAGAATTACCCATAATTGTGCTTTAAAAACGTACAAACCATCATTTTCTCTGTAGCCACAGTGATTTTGATATTAAAAACAAGAAATATTTCGTCATTTATTTATATACCTATCAACACTATTAAAACTTTAAGAGCTAAATATCATGTACGTTGAGTCTTTGACAACATTTTAGTGGATATGCACCAACAAAGATTTTGAAGCAGCACCATAGTAGTGAGACAGATGACATAACAAGAGGACATAGAAATTATTCAGCTTTTCCTAATTTACTCAGAATAGTTCAGAATAGATAATGTGGTTGAAATGTGCATGTTATTTTGATTAACTAAATCAAAATGGAAAAATATTTAAGTTGTTTACGAGTTGGAGTAATATCCCATCATTTCTAGTTATAGATTAATCCTTGTCCCCTTCTAATTACATATAGTTTTAATGGATCATGACGAAATAGAAAATGCTGAATTATTTTACCAAATTAGAGTAATATTCCATCACTTCTGGTCGAACTGAGTCCATATCCCCTTTGATTACATCTGGCTTGTACCTGCAACCAAAAGAGGACAACTTGTGAGGTTTTACATGGGAATTCTTTCAAAAAAAAAGGCACACCTCAATTCAGATCATCTGAGATGTCATCTCTCAAAACCTTGATTCCTCATTGGCAATTTTAGACACTAGAAGGAAATCTGGTACAACCTTTGGCTGGTGGATTTAAGAAACTCAGTACAGATCAAAAAAGCTTCTTGTAGCTCAAGAATATTACATTATAATATAGTAAACAACTAGCTTAGGGTAATGCATCGACCACTAGTACTGAGTACTGACACCACTGCACCTCAACCAGCAAGTGTAAGTACAATACAAACATACAAGAGGATAGAGATAACCACTTTCCAGTAACAGTTGTACTAGAAAAAGGCCTTTAGCTAACGGCCATTAAGATGAGATTAGGTTGCTCATAGCACATCCACTGAAGGTGCGACACCCAATGCCGGCACCAGCAAGAGCAGTTTGCTCTTTGCATAATGACAGACCAGTATAGCTCCTATGACTGAATTCCCATTTCTTAAGAGCCCGTCATCTCAACCAGTGCTTGACCTTTTCCTGTTTTCCACATGAATATACTATCAGGGGACTTTATACTGTCAAGTGAAGTACAAAGAAGGCATTCCATCGAACACATAGTGGGCATGCATAGCAGGGAGAAGCCAACCGGAAGGACGGACCGATACATCTGCAGGAATTTAATCACAAAGGCGATGAACAAAACAAGATTGATCACTACGCGTATCTAATCTCGAAGAATCCGATTTCTGAACTTCCGACCAGGAATACTGTCGCCTCGGAGACATACAAGTGAGGAGCCGCACTAGTTGAATTGGGACTCCGTGGCGGGGTCCTCGTCGGCAGCATCGCAAACAAAAGGCGAAGCTATTATCCTAGTGGCTAGCGGTTCTGCTCGTTTTTCATCTTGGCAACCCCAAAACGCCTCTTTGCGCGGCCACCCGCCACCGGAGAAGCAGCGGAACACGCGCGATCCGTCGAAGAAACAGAGTCGGAACGACAAATCCGGGTCAGATTGCGTTACCTCGCGCGAACCACGTCGGGGTCCTGTCCAGGGAGCAGCTCCGGCATGCCGTCGAACACGCGGTTGGCGCCGCCGTCCGCGCACACCCGCACCTGCGCTGCAAGAGAGAGACAGACAGAGGGGGGAGGGGGTGGCGGAGGGGCAAAAGTCAAAATCGCGAGCGCGCAAGTCGACAACGAGAAGGGAAGAGAGCAGGGCCGCGAAGAATCGGTCGGCGGGCGAGCAATTTACCGCGTTCCCAGAGTAGCGGCGCGAAGCGGGGGAGCCGCTGGTTGAGGACGACGAGCGCGTAGGCCGACTCTGCTGACCCGGCGGGTGCCGAGGAGGAGGAGGAGGAGGGGAGGAGGAAGGCCGAGGAGTGGGACATGGCCGGCGTCGGAGTCGGAGTCGGAGTCGGAGCCATGGCGATCGGCCGGAGGGAGTCCGGCCGGGTCGTGGTGGCGTGTTGCTTCACTTGCTTGCGCCGCGCGCGTTTGAAAAAAGTGGTTTCGGTCAGAGGCCGCGGTATCGGATGGAAGTATGTGTCGGACTCCGAGCCAAGCGATCGTGCGGGCCCATGCACATTTGATGTGTCACGTGTCGACTTAAATTTTACCCAAATGGGCAAATACCACTGTCCCAAATGGTGCGGCTGCTCAGAAGGCAGTCGGGTTCTACGGCCGTCTAATCTTGATCGGACGGTGTGAAGTTTCCTTCGTTCTCTTCGAAGCCTCCTGCGAAGTGGATATCACTGGTGCGAAGCCTCCCTCGCACGCGTGGAGCTGATAACTTCTCTCTGCAGTCGGTGAGGCTGACTACAGGGGATCTCAAATGCCCAGGCTGCTCTGCCCATTTCCACCTGTTTTTGTTAGCTCAAATGGGTGAGTTTAGCTCTTGTCGAATGTCCGGAGGTTAATCGAAAGTTAAACAATTAATTGTAGAGTTTATAGGCTAATTCGTGATACGAATTTATTAAACCTAATTAATCTATCATCAGTACATTTTTACTATAACACCACATTGTCATATCATGTTCTAATTAGACTTAATAGATTTGTCTCACAAATTAGCACAGGAGTTTTACAATTAATTTTATAATTAAATTATGTTTAATTCTTCTAATTAGTACAGGTCTTTAGTCGTTATTGTTATCATATTACCTCGCTTCTGCTTGATTGAGCTGCGAGTTGCCTTTAGTCCCAAAACTTCTGCGGTAGAATTGTAATATCCATCCTCACTATCTTGTTTGTCTCACTATCTTGTTTGTTTTGTGAGCAGACGAAACTATTCTGACTTGATGAAGATTTTTCTATAAGATTTGGGACAGCTCCATCATAAAAAATGAAATATAACTGTTCTATTTTCTTGCTCAAGTACTCACATGATTACATGGTGCCTGTTTGGTTCATCAGCGAGGAGACGAAACTATTCAACTTAGATGAATAATTTTCTAAGATTTGGTACAGCTCCATCATAAAAAATAAAACACGATTACCCTGTTTTCTTGTGCATGCAGTCACGTAGTTACTTGGTGTGAAGGCACAGCCACAAGTATCCAAATATTTTTAGCCAAACTTTTAGCTAGCTAGTAATTAGGTCCTAACTATTAATTTTATTTAGTCTAGTTAAAAGGATTTAATGTCATCGTTATTCTCTACCTCAAGTGCATTTGGAAGGATTACACCTCCAGTTTCTTTATCCTATGGAGCTGGAGCCAAGCCAAATATTTTTTCTGAGTAGTGCATCTCAGCGAGACCACTTTAGAAAAATGGAACTGTAGTGATAAAACATAATCTAGTCAACTTTAAGTACTCTACTCTAGCTTCAATATGAATTTTGAGATCCGAATATCTAGCAAACAATCCCCTCGTATAATATTAGTGAATATTGATAATTTTTTAACCTCTATACATCCCCTTAAGAGACTGTTCGGTTAAAAGAGGATTAAAGAAGATTGGAAGGATTGAGTGAGATTAAAGAAGATTATAGTATAAATCCTCTCTAGCCCCTTTCAATCCCTTCTCCAAGTCTAAACTAGATAACTAGATATGTACGGCTTAAATTAGTACATCTCTCTCGATTTTTCATATAGCTTCACTTATACCGTGTCGTCGCTTCCGTCCTCACTCCTCGACGCCGCCACCAGCCCACCACCACCACCAGAGGGGCGCCCACGGCCCACCGTGCTGGCCGCGTCGTCCTAGTTCACCCTCGTAATCCGCAGCGGTCCGCGGCGAGGAACGGCCGGCTGCCGACGTACGTGCTGACTGCTGTGCCGGCAGCGCGGCGGGGAGCCCATCACGACGGCCGTCCCGAAGCCGCCGCAGATCGAGCAATGGCGACGGCCCAAGAACGGGCTGGCAGGCAGGCAGGCAGGCAGGCCGACGTCGCATGAGCTCTCACTCAGATCATGGCCCAAAACTAAGCTGCATCCTGCTCCTGCATGCGCTGATGCGCCCGCTCGCCCGGACCGAGAATTTCAAACCGAGGTTCAAAGTTCGAACTGTGATCGTTGCGGAAACCTAGTTTATCGAACTTTACCCCAAAAAAAGAGAGCCAAGTTACGTCTCTGAAACGTAAAGATGACTTGACTTGACTTGAGACGCAAAACTCGTTTGTATCTGATACGTTGAAAGTTGAAACTTGAAAAACTTAGCAAAATGGTTGAGCTCAAATCAAAAGTGGCGTTCCCGTGAGACCAAATTCTCTCGCCATAAATCCTTGCCGTTGTTCAAGTTCTTGAAAATCTGGAACTTCCAGATTTCTGAGATCAGTGCTCGGTCTTGCATTGGCCGACTGACCATCTGCACCTCTGAAAATTCCTAGAGGCTCCGGTTTCATCTCTTAGGGCATCTTCAATGCAATGACTAAGATGGTTTCTATAGCATTAAATAGTAGTCCACATAAGCAAAAATCTGATGTGGCATGAGAGTTAATTAGGAAAGAGGAGAAAAGTTGAGGAAATGGTTTCTCATGCAAGAAATGGTTTCTATCACTAATACCAAGGATGAAGAAACCACTCTACATGCATTGGGAGAGTGTAGTAGTTTCTATAGATGGGGCCCATTTATTTATGATTGGGCAAAATAGGGAAAAATAAATAGAGACAAGAAACCATGCATTGTGAGAGTGACTTTCTATGAGTAGTTTCTTAGTGACATAACATGTATAGAAACTACTAGATGGTTTCTTGGTTGGGAATGCCCTTAAATAGCATTTGGTTATCCGTATCATTTTATTTATACTCCCTCCGTATAGAAAAAAGTGACGTTCCGAGCCTTCTTTTTCCCTGCGTAAAAATTGTCGTCCTGAGCCTAAGTACTTATCTTTATCCATGTTTACCCCCGGCCCTTTGATACTAGCACTGCATGTTACATGCATTTACTGCGTTGTCTCCTTATTTCTTTACCCCGATGGAATACTTCTCGCTATCAACGCCGCTGCTGCCCCTTCGATATAGCTTGCCGTCGTCGAGCCAGAGCTAGAGGCTGCCGCTGCTGCAACTTCGATATAGCTTGCCGGCCATCGAGCCAGAGCCAGAGGTAGCCGTTCCCGACGCCGTAGAAGCTGCTCCAGCGGCAGAGGTGCGCGACTGCATCCGAGTGAGCCGCCGATAGCGCGGGCGTCATCCACGAGCTGCTCCTGCTCGTTGCTCGTTTGTCGTCGGAGTCCACGATGATGCCGCCGACAACCGACGAGATGGTGCTACCGGAGGACTCCACGATGTCGTCGGACTCCTTCGTGTCGGATATGGTGCTACTGGACGAGATTGAGTGCCATGCAAAAGCTCCGGCCAAAAAAATTAAGCGCCATGCAAAAAGAAGCTCTGGCCAAAAAAAATTGAGCACCACGCTTCGCCAAGCTATGCAAAATAGAGCACCAGCCAAAACAATTGAGCGCCAGCGCCATGCAAAAAGAAGCGCGGGCCAAAAAAAGAGCGCCAACGCCCTGCAAAAATAACAAAAAAGAGATGGTTGCTAGGATCGAACTCTAGTCATAGACCTCAAACCTCGTTGTACTAACTGTCTAAGCCAGGAATCTTTCTCGTATTGATTATACCCAAAACCATATTTAATAGGGACACAAAGGAAAAACTCTACCCTAATTAATCACTCCTTGGTATGCTAAATGTTGTCCTAAACGTCATTTTTTTCCTATACGGAGGGAGTATATCATTTTGTTCTGTATTGGACTCTTTTCAGGTATTTGATTGTTTGAATTGAACTATTTCTTCCTATATGAATTGGTACAATTTTATTAAATATTTCCCAATAATCTTGTATCGTGTGATTTGTACAAAATTATTTCCGACAGAATCCATATACAAATGAAATGATATATGCAACTAACGCTTTAGTTTAGCCTTTAGTGTAACGGAGGGAGCAACTGATACATCTATTATTATTTGTAAATTTTCTATTTATATATTCTACTTAAAAAAACGAGCGGCGCGTCGCACACCGGCTGTGGCCTGTGGGCCGGCCGGTTGACGCGTTCCGGTCCCAACCCGACGGCGCCCAAGTCGCAAACTCGCGGTCGCACCACGGTCCAGCGTGGCACCGCCTGCGCTGTCGTCACGCCGGTGACGTCATCTCCTCGAATCCCTGCCTCCACGTGCGGAGGCGGAGTGGTTGCTGACGTTGTCGTGCTTTCGTCACATCCCACGTTGAAAAAAATGTTAGCGTGTGGTTTAATCATTTTCGGTATTAAGTTGTACGCAGCGATCAATTTAATTTAAAATATTGATCTCATAATCAAAAAACAGATAATTCATTTTATATTCGGATATCCGCTCAAACAAGGATAACCCGTCAAGTTTCAAAATCTAAAAACATTTAGTTGTGATACCATATTATTTTAAATGTATTGCTCGGTTTAGCTCAAAAATTTAAGCTTATAAACAAATACGAATAATTCTCTTTATATTCTGATAATTAGATTAGTTTTTGATGATTAAAAACAATGGTAACCTTACTGACTAGTACACTTCGTATAATTTCATGAATTTAGGATAGATCTCACATGCCATTATAATTTTTAAAAATTGTCTACATTAATAATTTTGTTATATAACATCTTATTTAATATTACCAACAATAGGTACGTACGTAAGTAGGAATGTCTTGACACCGAAACAAAAAGACACGGGAATTGGGGTTGTATATGTTCCTTAGAACACGTACATAGTTCTACAGGAATTTTAATTCTTAAAATAGTCGTAAGTTGCCTAGGAGGAAATGCATTGGATTTGTTAGGCATCCATCTATCTTTTTCAAAAAAAAAACGTGGATAATCTTCGACGTGGTCGAACACTAGTGGCCAGGTGTGGATTCTCTATCTAGCTAGCATGGCTCTGTGGAGGTGTGTTCGGTTCTAACTCATAAGGCTTTTACGGTAAAGGATAGTTATCTCTCTACACCATCAGATTTTGATTCGACAAGTGTCGAAGGAAACTTCGTTGGTAGGCTCTACACATGGTAGGCCCACCTCTGCACCTTTTGATGGCGTCCGCACCATTTGATCTATGCTTAACGGTGCGGATAGTGATTGTCCTTTATAGTCGACTGCAGAGGAGCCGTTCTCAAGGCCAGTAGGCCACTGCCCAATACAACAAAATTATTTGGTAATTTCCAAGTTCTTAAGTAGGTTTTACATGCACTGAAATAATTTTGTTATCTCTTGTCTATTTTATTTTAGAACTATGAGTTGGATATTATTTATTTGACAGGAACATATATAAAAGAAAAGGTAAAATACATGGATTTTTAAAACAATTTATATTTCAGGAAGATTTAAGAAGACAAAATGAATTATACATTAAACAATATTTTTATTGTATTTTATTTATCCTGCTATATAAATACTTGTGAGCTTTTTTTACCAGCAACGTAAAAAAACTACCTTGCTCGATCGGTCAAGGGCTTTACGTCTAACTAGTCAGAGGCCTGTGCTTTGCAACAGAATCTTATTTTATAATAGAGTTTTTGCGCAAAATTCATGTTTCTACATGATTTTTTCAGAAATTTAAGGGTTTTTACTTCCCGCAAAATATATAAATTAAAATACTGAAATATAAATACAGTTTTATTTTTCTTATTTTTTATTTTTTATTTTTATTTTTTATTCTTTTTTCTTTTTCTTATTTTCTTGTTTTTCTTTTTTCTTTTTCCTCTTTTCTTTTTTTTTTCTCACGCAGCCAAGCTTGCTGTGCGTTGCGGAAGGGACGCCCGTTGCGGGAGGGACTCCGGGTCTGACGGTTGAAGCACCGGTTTTTATAGGGTATAAGTTTTGATTGGTTTTTGTGGGAAGTGGGGAGGTGCAGTACGCAGCAGCGGACGGACGAGTAAGTCCCCGCTTTAATATAGTTAAGATTTAACGTAAATAATTCTCTTCACGAGATGCTCGGCGGCTACCGCAGCACACCCTCCCCCTCCCTCCCCTCCCGGCACGGCCGTATTTAAATGCCGTCGCCATTGCTCGCTTCCCATTTCCACCTCACAGGTCACAGCTAGCTAGCGCGCGCCAAGGTGACGACGGCAACGCACAGCTTCGAGCGAGGCAGGGAGGCGATGGACGCCGTGCCGCGAGCGGGCGACGTCGAGGACTCTCGCGGCGGCGGTGACGGCGACGGCGCGGCGACGACGGTGTCGTCAGCCCGGCGGGCGGAGGAGGAGGAGGGGAGGAAGGGGGAAGCTTCTGCTGCGGCTGCGGCGGCAGCCGCGTCGGCGGGGGAGGACGAGCTGCAGGTGGAGCGGTTCTACGCTCTCCTGGCTAACATCCGGGCCCTGAGGGGCATGTACAGGGACGCCGCCACTGCCGTCACCGGCGACGACGATGAAGTGGAGGACGTCCGCGGCGGCGTCGGGCCGAGCAGGAAGCGGGCGAGGTGCGCGGAGCCGCCGTGGAGGCCGGAGTTCAGGATGGAGGACTTCGAGGAGCCAGCCGCCGACGACGCCGGGTGCTCCACGAAGAAGCAGAGAGGAGTGGGCGGCGTCAGCGACGTGGGGAAGCGGCGGCCCGGGAAGGAGGCGGCCGCCGCCGAGGAGGACGGCGAGGTCGTGTCAGGGAAAGCGCGCCAAGCCGCCGCGTCGCAACGCGCCGGCCCACTGGCCAGCTAGCTATCTAGCTTGATTTTCGTTGGCCTTTCCTCGTGTTCGTCTTCCATGGAAGATTAGTCGGAAAAATTGCCACGTAGTTTCCATGCATTTGATCAGTTTAGCTTGATTTGCAAACCGCAACGTATCAAAAACTGAAGAAATGAATTTAGATGTAAAAATGTTTTTATACGTTATTAGATTTTTAACAAAACTTAAACTTATTAACAATATAATTTAGAATGAATACGGTAGAAAACTTCTAAAAATCAAGTGAATGGTAAGCAACTTCAATTACTAGGGCTTGTTTTTTCGAAAAATTATAGTAATTCAGCTTATTTTATAAATTTAAATAAAAATATCAATTTATTATATTAGCTTAATATAATCCAATGTACAGAATATAACAATCCGATAAATTAACGCGATCCATATTTTATCTACAAACTATATACTACTACAAAATTTTATTAAACTGAAACAAACGGCACATTAATTTGTTGATAAAAAATCTTGACACCCGGTTCTTCGCTAAACAGTTTATTGTCTGTTCCTCCGTTGACTTTTTCGGTCTACTAATAATTCCGTGGCCTCGCTCACTGCACCTGCGGTTTCTAACTTTCCATCAACACACGCACTTGGATCTACATCGTGGCAAATAGCCACTCCACCGCTTTGACTCTTTTCTTACACTTAAAAATCTTTTAGCTTCTTTCTTTTTATCAATATGATAAAAAACGACTAATTAGGCACGGATTAATGAAAAGAAAGAAGCTAAAGAAATTAAATGGTGTAAAAGAACGTGAGTTAGTTGGTACCAAATCTCGTCAGAACCCCAATGTTAATCGTGTTCCAATGTTAAGCGTGTTCAAGTAGGATTAGTTCCACATCCCTGACACACCCATAGCCTTCAAACAAACTCGGGTCCGTATGGACTATTTAAAAAAAATGGCGAAAAACCCGAATGGACGTGACTTGGGATGTCAACCGGCATCCGAGATGGAATTTGCCAATGAAACCTATCACACTTATTACCATGTAAGTCATTAGAGCTTTCAGATCAACACTTGGAGCTAAGTGTCCAAGTCAATAGGTGAACAAACCTATCTAATATCGTTTTTTTAAATAATAATATTTTTTTAAAAAATCAAACTTGTACGTCCGTTTGAAGAATTTATAAAAGTAGCATACGGTCGGTACTTAAAAGTATCAATTGATGCCACGTAAGCTCTAATCGGCACTCAAATATCGACTGGATGCTGCCCCCCTATCAGATTCTACCACGTCAGCTCCAGTTGGCAAGTGCCGATTAGAGCTGACGTGGCACCAGTCGGCATTTGAACTGTAGTGGACACTTCAAGTGCCGACCGCATGTAACTTTTGCAAATTTTTCAAATGGACATACATATTTGATTTTTTTAAAAAAATATTTTTAAAAAAGTTCTCTAATATCTATATACAGCAAGCCAATGCTCGGCCTCGTCTTGAAAAACTGATCTATCATTTTGCGAAGCATCATCTAAAGTATATACATTTTGTTTTGTTTATTTATATTCACGACAATTTGCTTGGAGCTAATCATCTTTATATTCACATGAATTAACACACGCCTTCTATATATGACCACCCTGCATGCACACAACTCCAAAACAGAATTTTCTTGACAGCGAGCTCAATAACTCGTTACAAAAGACTGAAAGATCGAGGCATCAATGAAAGTAAGGAGGAAATAACATAAGATTCCACATACGAAGAACAACTAACGAGATCAACCCTAGAAAGACGGGGCCATCGATCGTTGGTAGATCGAATATAATCCACACAAAGCCATATATAGATAGCTGAGTGCTCAACCAGCACAGAGCGTTTGCTGCTCGATCTTGCAAAATGCAGTCGGATTCGAACGTGCAAAATGTGGTAAAGAAAAAAAGGAGTACGCGTGCATCAGTGCATGCATGCACTGATGCACGTCATATATCCGGCCAGCGGCAACGCGGGTGCGATGACGTCACCGACCCGACGTCATCACGTATACCCACCCGTAGCCGATGACGTCACCCAATGAGGTCAGCAGTGACCGCAACGACCCGTGGGGCCGGACACGTGGAATAGTAATACGTACGGTCAGACACAAACTACTCTTAGTACTTAGTTTAATGAAAATTAAGTGCACCTAAATAGTTAGGTCTTAGTTGCGGCCTTTGCGTTTAAGTTTAAGGTTGTGTTTGGTTCAGTAATCTAATAGAATAGAATAACTCCATGTTTAGAAGTAAGAATGAAGTCATTATGTTTTTTTGTTGTGGAATACGATAAAACGGAATCACTCTGTTTTTTGTTGGGTTCCGAATCTACGAGAAATATTCATTTTTTAGAGCCACTCTATTTTATATAATTCCAAACCAAATACACGTAAAATAGAACAGAACCGCTCGCTTTCACCTAACTCCTGAATCAAACACCACTACCTAAGAGCATCTTAAGAGGAATGCTGTTTTTTTACTTCCTAAACTTAACTTTAGGAATGAACTATCCTAAACACTATTCTTCAAGAGGTTAGTTGTTGTTTTTTTATTATCTAAAATTTCATATATGAAATATCAGAAACTCTAATGACCATTAAAATTAATAAGGGGATTTCTATTTTTGAGAGAAAGAGAATACTATTGCAATGTAATTTTTATTCAAAATACCTAAATTTTATTTTAGGAAACTAGATAATAACATTATTGGAGATGCTCTAACAAATAATAATACGAGTATATAACAATAGTAATATACGGTCCACCGTTATATGAGTATAGAAATATACAGTCAATGGTAGTAATAGAGTGGTGACATAGCATTAAATCTAAAATGTATCTGTAATTGAGAAAAGAAAATTTAGCTTTTATATATTTTTTCTAGAGCATATATATTTACCCAAAAAGTAAGGCCGAGGGCTTAGCTCTTTCTTTAAGGCCAACTAGTTATTTTTACTCTTTTTAATGAGTTGTTGTTTTTTATCATAATATTTGACTATTCATCTTATTAAAAACTAAAATATTATTTATTTTGTTATAGTTTATTATATTATTAAATGTACTTCAAATATAACTTATATTTTAGTATATTTACACAAGATTTTGAATAAGACAAATGATTAAATGTTATAATAAATTCAGTGACGTTATTTTTTTTAAAAAAAAGTAGGACCGTAGGAGTCTAGGTTTGTTTGTTTTTTTTCCCAAGTAACGTGTGCTCCATTATTTTTGGTGGACTTGCTCCTAATGTGTCCACTTAAATTATAACCGTGTTTGAAAAGATGTCAATTTTAAATCATTAACCTTCATAAAAGTACAAAATTCATCCATATCACTGTCAAAAACTCTTATCGTAAAGGCACGGGGACATCGTGAGAAATTTGAAGTCTCCTAATGAAGAATCATCGTACACACAATATTTCAAAAACACATGAAGAGACCACTATTACGATTGTTGTATTTACTTATGCACGTGACTATATAAATTATAGATAACTAAATGTTTCATAGTTAACCTATACCCTTAAACTATCAGACTAATCAAAAGGAATTACGTGACACGATGCTATCAGCTAAGAGCATCCGCAATGTTGCAATAAGAAGTAGTGCTAAGGGAATCTTTTTGACTTGATACTAGTTTTTTACATTGAGAAGGTTGTGCTAAGCAAATTAAGATAAGATATGTGTTCTATGTATGGATATTAGTTCCATATATTAAATAATATTAATTTTTAGCTTGATAGTTGCTCATTGGATAGAACATGTCTATTTTTATAATTTTTAATGTTGGAAGAAGTTCTACATTTAGTAATATATATTGTAACATTTTTTTCTCTAAAAATAAGTATGTTTATATGTCATGTAGTACTAGTTAAGAGTACTACACATTAAGACGTTCTAACGAACACATTTTAATCTTGTTTTACTATTATACAAAAAAAATAGGGGGAATGTGTTCTAGATGCCGTCTTGTTAACGTTTAATTAATCATAATGGTGCGGTCCAATCCAACGATGGAGATTAAGCCTACATTGCGGCTGCACAAATGCAATTTTTCCTTCGCTTTCAATTCGCTGTCCCTATAAATCTACCAGTCATGGCTGCACGCTGCACGGTTGTCTACGGCAGCATTGCCATGGACGCCAAGACGGCGGCTTGCGGCGGCGAGGAGGCCGTGGCGCCCCCCAACGCCGCTCCGTCGTCGTCTCAGCGAGCGCCGGCTCCGGTGGGAGGACAGCAGGGGTCTGCAGCGCCGCCGATGCCGGCCGGCGGCGCTGGCGCCGGCGCTGGCGAGGACGAGCAGCGGCAGGACGGGGAGATGGAGAGGTTCTACGCGCTGCTTGCCAACGTCCGGGCCATGAGGGGCGTGTACAGGTCCAGCGGCGACGGCGCCGGCGCGGACAGCGCCGGCGAGGACGGCGCCACGGGAGGCAATGCCGACGGCGGCGGGGAAAGGAGGAGGGCGAGGCGGGCGAACCTGCCGTGGAGGCCGGTGTTCAGGATGGAGGACTTCGCCGACGCCCCGGCCGGGAAAGGCGGCGGCGCCACTTCCAGGTCGGTCGTAAGGGCGTTGCCGGCAAAGCAGCCCGCGAATGAGGCGGATAACGACGACGGGCGTGGAACGTAGGATCGCCGCCGCCACCGCCACCGCCTCCGCAGCCTTTCTTGCCAGCTCTGAGCTAGGCATGAGAAGCCTGTGACGTAAGCACGATGTGATCGACCAGCTAGCTGCCGATCGAGTTTTCTACATGGATGTTTTGTTTGCTATCACAAACTTGAATTGAGCTCGAATCCAAAAGAGAGCTTCTCCAAATCCATGCATTTTTCGAAGAACATAGGGTTTCTCCAAATTCATCACTGAATTATCAAATATCCATTGCTTATAGAAAAGATGCAAAAAAATCTTGATAGAAATAATACATTAATCCAACGATAATGTTTTATTTGCATGTTCCAAAAAATGCAAAAAATCTTGATAGAAATAATACATTAATCCAACGATAATATTTTATTTTCGTGCCAAAAAAAATTCCGTTGCCGGGACTCGAACCCGGGTCTCTCGGGTGAGAGCCGAGTATCCTAACCAGCTAGACTACAACGGATTTGTTTAGCATAGTTTTATTATAAGATCAAACATCTCACTGGAGCTGAACAACTCTACAATTGTGTTCTTATCTACACTACTAATCTTTACTTGATCATAATAGATGCATATATCAACTTCAAGTGGAGCTGGTTTGTTGAGGTTTTCAGACACTGGCAGCCCTAGTTCTACTCCTTACCATTTAGTACCTGGAAGGGTCCTGCACAAGAGCTGCAGAAAGCAAGCCCAAATTCTGAAATCTTCAGTCCTACTGTCCTACACCTTTGATCCTGCAGGATCGGGGCCCACTACTCTGGGTAGCACCAAGCCACCAAACCAGTCTGTCCTTGATCCAAACTCATGCTACTTGTACTTGTAAACCCATGTTGCCCTGGAGAAATCAGATAGAGCTTATCTTCCGAAGCTGTTCATGTTCTTGCAGTTTGCTTCTACATGTTCAGAAAGGGATTTATTATCCCTCTCTTGTCTTTTTACAAGCTGTGATTGCAAACTCTATCTGAGCCTGGTGTCCTTGGTCATGGTCAAGCTGGTCTTGTCAGTGCCCTGCAACATTAAATGCACTTTGCCATGTCAGCTTCAGCATAAGTCTGAAGCACCTGCTATGCTTGCTTGCTGCTTACTGGCCATTCAACGAGAAAAAGGACAGTTGAGACCCAGTTAGCACTTAGCTCCAGGATTCTTTTGATCTCTTTTTCTGAATGGACACAAAAGGAAAAGGTTTTGGCCAACTTGTGTATTCATCATCACCAGGTTAATGGAAGCTGCATTGCCCTTTGGCAATCCGTATCACAAGTGACCTCAATTCACCTGTCTGAAAGAAAATTGTTGGTGTGCATATCAAACTGGACATTTCTGATTTCTGCACTCCTACAGGTTTTTTTACAAGACCTGAATTCAGTTAAGTCAGGTTTGACCAGCAGTACAACAATTCGGCAGATCACATTGTTTCATCAAGTTCGACGGCATCAATGGGATAACTCGACCAGAAATATAATAATTGCATGTCATCTTACAAAATGTTGCTGCAAGATTGGCCTTTTGCTCAACATCAGAAGCAAGAACAATCTGAATTCTGAAATCCACTAACAAAGCAGCTACTTTTGGTGTTTCTGCAGTAGTAGCAGGGCTTAAATGTGCTAGATTGATGAGTTAAACGAATTTAAGAATGTAATATCGATTAAATTTTGAAGCTTGATTGCTTCAAAAAAAAATATTGAAGATTGCTTCACATGACGCGGCAAGAGTTGGCGTTATCGTCGCTGAAAAGATCCCCGTACGAGTTCGTCGCCGGCGAAGCCGCGCTCCTCTGCGGCGGCGTCGCGTGGCTGCCGTTGTAGTGGTGGTGGTAGCTGTAGCTGTATGGCGGCGGCTGCGAGTAGTACGGCGAGTACAGGAACGGGTGCTCCTGCGGCGGCAGCGGAGGTGGAGGAGGCCTCGCGGACGCTGGCGCTGCCGTCGGCGCGGCGGCGTAGTACGCGCCGCTCGCGCTCGGCCGCGCCACGTTGTAGCTCATGACGTGCACCGGCTGCTGCTGCGGAAACTGATGCAGAGGCGCCGCCGCCGGGAAGTGGGGCGTGTGGCTGGCCTGAGTTAATGCCGCCACTGCCATTATGGCTTCACCTGCCTTCTCCTCTTGCTGCTGCTTCCTTCGCCTCTTGGGCTCACCGGTCTGTTGCGCCGCGCCCGTCTCAGCGTCATCGCCGGCGGCGCTGCCGCTCGCATTGGCGTTGGTGCTCTCCGTGCCAACTTCAGCCGGTGCCGCGGCCTCGCCGGTGGTATTCTTACGTTCTTCAGTGGAGGCCTTTGGGTCGCTTGGTTCTGCCGCGTCGCTGGACGCCGGCTTCTCAGCCGGCTCGCCGCCGTCTGGCACGGCAGCCTGATTCTTGATCTCTTCTGGCCTCTGAGCGCCACTGGGTTGTTCTTGTGGCCACTGCTGCTTCTGCTCCTCCGGCCACTGCTCGGCATGCTTCCCCGCCCGGCGCAGCTTCCTGACGAGAGTGTCGGCGCTGACCTTGCCGGTGACGGCAACCGTCGCCTTGTTGCTCCGGCCATCAATGTCGCATTTGTACACGCCTTCAAAAAAAAAACTTGTCCGTTTAGTTACGATCTCTCTTCTTTTTAAGGGAAAAAACAAAAGAAAAGCATCTGCAACATGCATCAAAATGCAGCTGATGAATACACACCTTCAACTCCCAGGAGAACTTTCTTGACCTTCTTCTTGCATCCTTGGCAGTGGATGGACACTCTAAGAGCCAAAGTCTGCACATGAATCAAACCATCATCACCTATCTCAAGTTCTGACCAGAGGATGCAAAGGAGGAGCACAAGCTAGCTCAACTGAGAGATTGCGTCGTTGGGTACCTTGCATTGCAGTTGCAGAGATTCTGAAGCCATTGAGGACGTCTTCTGCTGCGAGGAAGGGAAGGTATAGCGGCGGAGGAAGGGAAAGTGACAGTCTGTGGTCGGCTCGGCGAGATTTTATTTTATAGCGGCACTGTCAGACCCCCGTTGACAATGTGGGAAGAAAGAGTTCACCATTTCACGCGAAATTCCAGTGAAATTTTGTGTGAAAATTCTGCATCTCAAAGAGCGCTTAATGAGTAATGACATGTATGGCGTCACTCAGCTAATCGATCAATACAAACCATGGAGATTTTTGTTTAAAATATTGAGCCGTTCACATGCATGGCATGGCCCGAGAGTGAGGCCGGCCCATCCAGACGAGGCCCAAATAAAGACACGAAGCTCCATGGCTTGCAGATGCCAGAATTTTTTTGAAAAAAAAATCAATTCAAGATAGTCGGCTCAAAAAATTATAGAAATAGGCACATATCGCCGACCATCGACCGAACTAAACCACGTCAGCCTAGTTCAGTCCATGGTCGACCGAACTAGCCAGCGCGACGCATGAGGAGCCATGTGGCGGGCTGCGGGGATGCAGGAGTCGATTGGGCGCTTGGAGCGGGTGGGAGCCGACACGCCGGGCGTTAGGCGCGGGTGACGGGCTGGCATGCGGGAGCTAAGGCGTCGTCCGCTGGGCACGCACCTAGGCGGGGGCACGACGCGCGCCATGTGGCAGGTCGTGGCTAGCCAGCACGTGCGACGAGCGCGCGGGAGCTGAGGCACCAACTCCAGGATGCACAAGAACTGAGGGGTTGGCCGTGGGGAGCGCGCAGCCAGGCGAACATGTGGCGAGCCGTGACCGGCCGACGCGGGCAGCGGGCGCACGGCAGGAATTGAGGTGGCAGGCGCTTGGGAGCCAGGCGAGAGCTGAGGCGACAGGCATCTAGGAAACGAGCGCCTAGGAACTGGGTGGGCGTGCGATGTGAGCTGAGGCGCTGGGCGTAGGCGGGGCATGGCGCGCCAACGTGTCAGACTAGGGCGGTGCACACACCGAGGTAGTGGACACGTGGTGCGAGATGAGTGGTGGGTACAATTTTTTTAATAAAATCTAGTTCAGCTGATGAGGTGGCCTGGTTCAGTCGACCATGAGTCAAACCAGACTGACGTAACCTGGTTCGGCTGATGGTTAGCCGAACTAAGGGTGATGTGGCCTGGTTCGAACTATAAGACCTACGAATAAAGCTCAGCTATACCACAACAAAGACTCTGAAACCACTTCAAGAAAAAGAATGAATACACGAGGCTTCAATCCTCTTCGACAAGATATGTGTTTTTCGGTGTTCATACAATATTTTAATGTGTTACCCTTATGTAATTCTATGCATGCACTGTTATAATCGGTTGCAAATAGAGGATAACTTGGTAACTTCTTATTAATATCGAGCTTATAAATAGCCTCTCTTTAGACATATATCAGACCCAAACCCGACCCAGAAGAAGGAAAATACTTCTGTGGTACATAACACCCTGGACATGTAAGATATAGTAGTCGAAGGCCTTAGATAGACTTTGACAGTATAGCCCCGAATGTCTCAAATAGACTTTGATAGAGCAAAACCCTTCGAATCTCTTATTCGAAGGTTAAATCCTATTATTTGCAATACATATATAACTCACTGGTCTGACATTTGGACATCTAAACCAATATAAATCCACTTCCACTACAACAATCCAAGAAACTTTCGTCGGCCAAAGCCGACGAAAGTTAGCCCTTTCTTGACGGAAGAAGTTAACTTCCGTCGGCAAAAGACTAACTTCAGTCGGCTTTTGCGGGTAGACGGAAGTTAGCTAACTTCCGGCTGCCGCCGACGGAAATTACTTCTGTCGGCCAAACCTAGCCGACGGAAGTTACCAATAAATCGGTAACTTCCGTCGGCCAAATGCTAGCCGACGGAAATTACTTTTTTTGTTTTTTCTTTTTTCTGTCGACGGGCCAATAACTTCCGACTGCTAATATTGGCCGACAGAAGTTAAGTAAAAAATCGAAAAAAAGGAAATTTGCAAAATGACTACCGAGCCAAAGTTTCAGTCTCCCACCTAATTCCTTGAAATGTTAAAGAATACTGGATCATTGTTTGATACAACAATAAGGGCTTGTTAACTAGAAGTGGGATAAAAAAGAAGGCAAAACTCATAATCTCCAGGTACAAAATGAAAAGAAAAATGACTCCACACATGTTACAGTATCATATACAGACCCTTAAGGTGCAGATCCAGACAACAATATTTTTTGAAAAAAAGATTAACAACTAACAATATTAGCCATTCTAACAATATGAGCATGCAACAAGAAAAACAAATTGTGTTCGAAATTACAGCTTCATCCTCTTCATGCCAGTATGACAGATGGAAACGTCGTTCTCAGAACTTAACTAACACAAATAATTAGTGGTCCGAACAATCAAAAAGTAGGGACTTCACTGAGATTCAAATTGTCAATACAGGAATCAAGTTATTATATGCTACTCCAGTACAACCAAGCCAAAGAGAAAAAAATAACCACTACACATAATCAGCTTACTTTGAATCAAGATGTTCAATGTTCTTCAAGACAGAAATAAGGTGCTCAGCCAAAGCATCATATATCTCTTCCATTGACCTTCAGTTTTTTTTTTAAAAAAAAAGTGTCCAACTTCAATTAGCATGCTCAATCATATAGTATATAGCTCAACTAGTACTACTGATCAACTTTAAAAAATTATTACAGGCATAGTCCAATTTAAACATTAAATGAATGCCAAAAAGAAGTGCAAATTACAGAAAATTTACAACAACTCATTGTTGATTTGCACTTTTATGAAATAACAAGTTTACGGTGCCAGTGTCATTATCAAGATACCGATAACCAAGCGGTTTTAACAACAAAGCAACATCCCCAGAGCCCCAAAAGAATTTGCAGGCTATCTCTACCATAATTATTGAGTGATTGCTATCTGTTACAAGTTAAAAGAGATATTTTACTTGGCTTCAATCTGTGGAGCTGAAGCTTCTTGCCTCTGATAGCAAGGAACCTGGAAAAGGAGAAAACATGAGTCAAACATCACAAACACACGACCTAAAAGAAGAAGAAACTCCACTCACTATCTGTCTGTTCTTGTGTATTGCAGCTAGAATACTTGTTCGAGGCAATGCAAGTCCGAATCTTGCGCCACCGATCGAAGAAGGCATCACCCTCATCATCGCTTTGATCTTGGTAGGGCAGTAACTCCCGCGAGACATGTATCCTGGAGAGGCAGTGGAATTGTTGGTGTGAGCACAAAAAACATGGTAGATTCGACGGCGCCAGCGCCATGGCGCCGCCGCCTCGCCTTACTAAGGTGTCCGCAGAATCCGCACGCCGCCGGAGGGACCCCCGAGGGCGCGCGCCGGAAAAGGCTGTTTCCGGCGTCGCGACGATCGAGAAGGCGAAAGCGAGAGAGCGGCGAGGAGAAACGGCAGACCTCGAACCCTGGCATCCGCCGCCGACACCTCCATCTCTGTCGCCGGCCGTCGTCAAGGCTTGATGTCGTCGGTAGGCTTGCGGGTGTTAGGCTGGCGGGGCTTGACGTCGTCGGCGGGGTAGAACTTGGGCGCGGCGGCCGCGGTGTCGGTCTTCACGGCCTTGGGGAAGGCGGCGCCATGCTTGGCCTCGAACCCTAAAAGCTTGAGTCTCGTGAACATACATTAGCGAAGGGAGGCGGTGAAGGGGAGGCGGCGGAGGAGGAGGCGACGGAGGGGAGGCGGCGGAGGCAGAGAGGCGGGGAGGCGGCCGAAGGGGAGGAGGCGGAGGGGAGGCGGCGAAGGGGAGGCGGCGGAGGCAGAGAGGCGGGGAGGCGGCGAAGGGGAGGAAGCGGGGGGAGGCGGCGGAGGGGAGGCGGGCGCGAGGCGGGGAGCTGGAAAACCTAGGCGTGCGCAGGGATGGGGAAAAAATAACTTCCGTCCGTTGAGAGTTGAACCTACGGAAAGATAAGTAACTTCCGTCGGCTCCTTAAGGCCGACGGAAGTTATTTTAGTTGACAGAAAATTTCTATTTTTTTGTAGTGTTTGTAATCAGTGGTACTTTGAGACTAGGTAATTTGCTCGATGCAAACTCCGATTGTGACATACCCGACTTTTGGGTGTGTTTAGTTGAACGGTAGATTCTAAAAAAGCTGATGAGAATTGTGAGTTATGGAAAAGCTGTTGTGAGCTGTGAGCTGTAGAAAAACTGAAAGGATATTTGGTTGGAATAACTGCAGATTTATATTTTGGTAGTTCGTGATGTTTAGTTATATTAGTAATGTGTAATTTTGCATGTAAATCATTCTAATCATGAAATTTGATAATGTTTATATTAAAACTATATATTTTTAAATTACACGAAAATTATATATTTTACTATTTTTTTCAAATTTTACATGAACTGATATGTTTTAATTGTATGGTATGTAATATTCATTCAAAGTTGAACTAAGAATCTGTAAAATCTGAGTTATACTAGCTTCCAAATTTATAATATAAATTATAGATTCTAGAAAAACTGGATAAAAAAACTATTTGATTTATACTCCAACTTTCGAACGGGAAGCTGTTTCGAGACCCTTCATTTTACGCCGTAAACAAGCTACAGCATCAGAAACAGCTTTAATTTTTTATTCCAAAATCTGATTGCAAAAGCTAAACCGAAGTCGCAAAATCTGGAAACGTCTCCGGAACCGAAAGTCGGCCGTTTGATGGCCACGTCGGCGGTGGGGCCCACCGGCTGTCTCTTCCGCACGCGGATCGAGATTCCGGGAAAAGGTAGGCGTGATGGTCCCACATGTCTGTGAGCGGCGGGACAGCGTGTCCCGCGAGCGCTGTGCTTGTCCAAGGCCAAAATGCACAGCGCTTCTGCGGATCACACCTCCGACTTGTGCATATTTATTTTTGGTACGGTTTGGGCCTTCACCTAAGGCGACATATTTGACTATTTGTTCCTTTTAAAAAGTACATTCATATTCGTATTCATATTCATATTCATATTCATATTGTTGTAGCATAAAAGTTGTATTATGTTTACTCTCGATGGATTCTCATTACAAATAGATTTATAGCTTTCAAAAGGGATAATAATCTTACAGTTTATAGTGATTTTGTATTTTGACTCTCTTGTCTCTTAGGTCCCGTACAATATAGATGCATAGTATTTATAGGAAAAATGCAACATGAAAAGTTATTTTTGTATTTTGGCTCTCTTGTCTCTTATGTCCCGTTACAATATAAGATGCTTGGTATTTATAGAAAATGCAACATGAAAAGTTCATTTAACCCTCTATTTACAATCATTATAGAGGATTCTATTTATAAGATTTCACAGGGGCAAATGGTAAACTCTTACATAAATACATGTGCATATACTAGGGATAAGGTCCTTGGTTTTGGTCTTCATGCCGAAGTGGTCTCTGAAGCGGAGGATTGCGTAGGGGTGCTTCGAAGGGACATCAGAGCACAGCTCGAAGCCTTATGGCTGAAGTAGGCTTCACGCGTCCTCTCAGGCGGAGCTCGGTGGGTCTTGGAGGGGGCTTCAATGCTTAGGTAGCTTCGTAATTAGCTCTTGGTCTTGTGGTATAGTCTTGAGTGTTGTGCTTCATGCAGGATGAAGGGGTCTTCGACTGACATTATTAACTTCGAATCATCAAAGGCTTTCAGTCTTCTGAAAGCTTCGTAGATAATGTCATTTGAACCTGGTTAAGGTAAGTTATTTCCCAACACATATACATTGTATAGTAAGGTTCTCATGCGTTGCAACGGATTCATAATCTTAATGACAATATATTTAGAGCATGATATATTTATTACTCAAATGTTTAGTAATATATATATATATATAATATTGCGATGATAAGATTTTTTCAGCGAATCTAACTATCTATACACAAAATTCATAGTTTGTATGAGTTTTTAGAAATTTAAGAGCCTTTGCGCAAAATTCTTAGTTTCTTCTTATGCATGCGGTTGGGCCCTTCCGTGCTGTTTTCTTTTGCATGCAGGCGCGCGCGGGATGAGCGGGCGCGCTGCATGCAGGCACGCACTCCCGGGAAAGAAAAGGTGCGGATGGACGGTACATCTAGCCACTTATAATTGTTAGGATAGTTTTGTCTCTATCAACACCGCGATACAAATAATTTTGTTGTATTTTTCGTAACAGGCATTATACCTGTGGTATAGATCCCATTTTTTCGTTTTATAATATCCAAGTATTACAACCATTAATACTTAACTAGCACATGGCATTTTTGTCATTTTGCGTAAAGAAATCATTTGTCTTGGTATCTATACGTGTGGATCAAAACTATCAAATATAAAATATTAATGTACACCGATACGTTAGTTTTGAGCTCTAGAGAATAGATCGACGAAGAATACAAAACTATACATTTAGTTTGTGTTTGGTTCACTGGATATCTTTAAATGAGATAGGATCATCTCACTCAGTCTCTCGTATATCCAAGTTATATACGTCTAATCAAATAAAAAATTGTCTCATCCTATCCATCCAACCAAACACCTTAAATACATAATCTCATCTTTAATTTTATAGATGATGTCATTCTATCCATTCTCGCCTCCTAATCCAAACGACCCTAATTTCCATAATGACCATTTGAATGAAATAGCTCGTTGAACTGAACTTGAACACGCCACATGAGACAACACTAGCTTCTCTTTCTAATTTCCGTTTCTAAAGGCCCGTTTAAAATATAAGCTAGACGATACATCGAGTTGAATTTATGACGGATTTTATTTTATTTTATTTTTCAATATATATATACACACACACTTTTTAAGAAAACTATATAGTCTAAAAGCTTAAAAACAAGGAACTTTGAAGAGGCAAAAATAGTTGTTTTTGTTAGTATGTTAAACTAGTGCATATAATTTAATATAATATTAGAGTCAGTTTATATTTCACAGCTTCAGACTTAGGCCCCATATGAATATCTGGGCTAAAGTTTAGCTTTATTACATCGGATGTTCAGATTATAATTAGAAGAACTAACATAAGCTAATTATAAACACTAATTGCATAACCTTAGGCTAATTCACGAGAGAAATCTATTAAGTCTAATTATTCCATAATTAACATATATTTACCGTGAAATCATGAACTAATTATGTTTAATATATGTTATCTCACGAGTTAACCCAAACTTTTATAATTATTTTATAATTAGATGAACATCCGACGGTGACGGGAGCCTTAATAAAATCTTATAGGTGAATGTAACTTTATAGATATTGGTACCTGCAATTTCCTCGAAGTCTAGGGTCCTACACGCAAAAGCGTCGTACCAAAGAGGGGCGGTTTGCATTTCGAGAAAAAAAGCCCTCTCCCACTCCAAACCCACCTCCGCACGCTGTGCCCTGCTTCGAACTCCACTTCACTCTCTCTACTCTCTCTCTACTCTCTCTCCTCCGTTTGTTTTGCTCGCGAGAAAAAACCCTGCGGAGAAGTCTGCCCCCTTGCCCCCGCCGCCGAAGCTTCCAGTCCTTCTAGTTCCTCCTCCGGATCGAGAGAGGTCGGATCGGGACGACGCTGCGGTGAGCCTCACCTCTTGTATCTTTTTTTTGGAGCCCGGTTTTTCTGCTGTTTCGATCGAAGCTTCTCGCTTCCTTGGCCGCTTTTCCGGGGAGGAAAACGTAATGCCGGTGTTCGCTCCCTGATCTGCTCCGGTCGTCCCGGTTGGTGTAGGGCGTACGTGCTGTTAATGCCGCGGTGAGGATCGAGGGAAGGGGTTAAGAAGCGGCGGCGGCGGCGGTTGCGTGACGTTTCTTGACGGTGGTTTTGCTTTCTCTTTCGTGGCTATCTTTGACGGTGGATCTTTCCTTTTTCTTTTGAAAAAAGTGCAAGTGGTTTGCGAAAGGGCGGCGTGGATAAGGCGATGCGCTTGCTGGTGCTCGTAAGTAGCTGTTGGTTCTTTGCAAAGCCGAGGAAATTTGTGTTTTTTTGCTCGATTTCTTGTTTCGATGTCGGTTTCAGATCTGCTTTTTTTCCCTTGCTGGTTTGTGTTCGGAGTTGTCTGTTCTCACTTCTTGTGAACGGCAATGGCTGGCTTGAGCAGTGCCTCATTGGGCGGCGGCGGCGGCGGCGGCGCCTAGATCTCCGGCGTGACTTCAGTGGGGTGGTCTGAACAACTTGATGGTAATGGCTTGCCATGCTATCTTTATTATATCTTCTGAATCCTTGGAAGCATATTTTGCTTCTGGTTTGGTCCTCCAGATGTAGATGGTATATAGTAGTATATGTTGTCTGAATTTTCTATTACTATATTGGAACACGGTCTATAGGATTAGGAATGTTTGTTCTTGCCGTCAGAGCTAAAAATGTCAATACTTGTTTGTCCTTTGAGATTATCCCTGTCATCTGCTTTGCAGGGCTCCTTTTTTCCGTGTTTTTTTTATTTATCGCCAATGGGATGACCAACTGTGATCTGTGTTAACGCCCAAGATTGACCCAATTCCCATGATTGCTACAGATTTGTTCCCATGATCGGCGCTTTGGAGATACTGAAATGATTTTCCCCTTGGAGCAAGATGAAGAAAATGCTGACAAAATGCTCTGCAGAAAGAAATCTCACCTGATTTGTTAATTGAAAGGTGCCATTTTCTTCATCTTCATCTGATATCATTCATCGAATTTGTTCCTTGAAACAACTATTTTAATCTTGTATGTATTTATGATGTTGCAGTTATTCTAGGTCATCCGCTTCTGTTGGGTGGATCTTTTTTCTTTATAACTAAGGAGTTCTTGGTTCAAGAATTCCATTCAAGATGATGCAGAGGCCATTCCGTCCAGAGGAGTACTCCTTGAAGGAGACCTCTCCTCATCTTGGTGGTGCAGCTACTGGTGACAAGCTCACCACTACTTATGACCTGGTTGAGCAGATGCAGTATCTTTATGTCCGGGTAGTAAAAGCTAAGGACCTTCCAAGCAAGGACATCACTGGAAGCTGTGACCCATATGTTGAGGTGAAGCTGGGAATTATAAAGGTACAACTCGACATTTCGAGAAGAAGACCAATCCTGAGTGGAACCAGGTCTTTGCCTTCTCAAAGGAACGCATTCAGTCATCGGTGGTAGAGATAACTGTCAAGGATAAGGACCTTGTCAAGGATGACTTCATTGGGAGGGTTTTGTTTGACCTAAATGAGGTCCCAAAACGAGTGCCACCTGACAGCCCGTTGGCTCCACAGTGGTATAGGTTGGAAGAAGGAATGGGCACAAGGTGAAGGGGGAGTTGATGTTAGCCGTTTGGATGGGTACTCAAGCAGATGAAGCATTCTCTGAGGCCTGGCACTCTGATGCAGCATCAGTCCCTGGAGATGGACTTGCAAGTATTAGATCAAAAGTTTACCTTACTCCAAAGCTGTGGTATCTGAGAGTCAATGTCATCGAGGCACAAGATCTTATCCCAAATGATAGGACCAGGTTCCCTGAGGTTTATGTCAAAGCAATGCTAGGCAACCAAGCTCTTAGAACCCGACCATCACCTAGCCGAACTCTGAATCCAATGTGGAATGAGGATTTAATGTTTGTTGCGGCTGAACCATTTGAGGAACACCTGATTTTGAGTGTAGAAGACAGGATTGCCCCAGGGAAGGACGATGTACTTGGAAGGACAGTCATCTCACTGCAGCATGTACTTCGGAGGCTGGATCACAAGTTGTTGAACAGCCAGTGGTACAATCTTGAGAAGCATGTCATTGTGGATGGTGAGCAGAAGAAGGAGACTAAATTTTCAAGCAGGATTCACTTGAGAATTTGTCTTGAAGGTGGATATCATGTCTTGGACGAGTCAACACATTACAGCAGTGATTTGAGGCCAACTGCTAAACAGCTATGGAAGCATAACATTGGCATTCTTGAGCTGGGTATATTGACAGCGCAGGGACTGTTGCCGATGAAGACGAAGGATGGGCGTGGCACAACTGATGCTTATTGTGTTGCTAAGTATGGGCAGAAGTGGGTGAGGACAAGGACTATTATTGATAGCTTCATTCCAAAGTGGAATGAACAGTACACTTGGGAGGTGTATGATCCATGCACTGTGATCACCATTGGTGTATTTGACAATTGCCACTTGAATGGTGGGGAAAAGGCTAATGGTGCCCGCGACACTAGAATTGGGAAAGTTCGCATCCGCCTCTCAACACTAGAAACTGATCGAGTATATACTCATGCATACCCTCTTATTGTTTTGACCCCTGCTGGTGTTAAGAAAATGGGTGAGGTGCAGCTTGCCGTCCGGTTCACATGCTCATCACTACTGAACATGATGCATCTGTATTCACAGCCATTGCTGCCAAGATGCACTATATACACCCATTGTCCGTGATGCAGGTAGACAACCTAAGGCGCCAAGCCACCAACATTGTGTCAACAAGACTGAGCCGTGCAGAACCACCACTGCGGAAGGAAATTGTGGAGTACATGTTAGATGTGGACTCACACATGTGGAGCATGCGAAAGAGGCAAGGCAAACTTTTTCCGTATCATGGGTGTCTTGAGCCCTTTGATTGCAGTGGCCAAGTGGTTTGATCAGATCTGCCATTGGAGAAATCCGCTGACCACCATATTGATCCACATTCTCTTTGTGATATTAGTCTTATATCCTGAGCTGATACTGCCGACAATCTTTCTCTACCTGTTCTTGATTGGAGTGTGGTACTACCGGTGGCGGCCGAGGCAGCCACCGCACATGGACACCCGCCTCTCACACGCGGAGTCTGCTCATCCTGATGAGCTGGATGAAGAGTTTGATACCTTCCCTACTTCTCGCCCACCTGACATTGTGAGGATGCGGTATGATCGCTTGCGGAGTGTTGCTGGGAGGATACAGACTGTTGTTGGTGATCTTGCAACACAAGGAGAAAGGCTGCAGTCTCTGCTGAGCTGGAGAGACCCAAGAGCCACAGCGCTTTTTGTGACCTTCTGTTTCATTGCTGCCATCGTGCTCTATGTGACTCCATTCCGCGTTGTGGTCTTCCTTGCAGGCCTGTACACCTTGAGACACCCAAGGTTCCGCCACAAGATGCCCTCAGTTCCACGGAACTTCTTCAGGAGGCTGCCAGCAAGAACCGATAGCATGTTGTAAGCATGACCGCCTCTTGCTATGCTATCCAGGCCCCAGTGCCATCCTTTCAGCAGCTGTGCCGCGCCTAGGTAATGGTCGAAATGCATAAAAAAAGACCTGAACTGTTATCTATTCTCCCTTTTTGTAGTCATTCAGTTGCATGGTTATGTATGACTTTAGATGGTTTGAAGCTTTCATGTAACTAGTGACGCTGATGTGACTGGATTCGCATGTATGTTGCGCGCTGAAAATTTGTTTGCGGTTATCACTTGTTATCAATAGGTTTGATGTGGCCTTCTCATATATTTCATTTACCTCTGTTGATCTGCATAAGTTGATCTGGTTGTGCACCTCAATGCATGCTACTTCGTTAAGGATGTTCAGAACTTCAGATGATGGCTTCTACTAGTGTCAAGTACAAATATATGTGCTGTAGGCAGAATCATTATCCTGTTTTTGCCCCTGGAATGATTGACTGTAAGCATTAACATCTCTGAACAATCTTTTTAGTTTTTCCCCACCATGCTGAGTCATATGTAGTCATGTAATAATTCTTACTTGGGAGATACTGAAGTGATTCTGCTGAATTCGTCAGAGCCTGGACAATTACTTGGCAACTTAATTCAGTTCCTAACCTCTGAGCTCTGAGCTGGACTGTTGCTGAAACTTACTCCATCCTGTCACAATCAATACTCTGAAAGGCTGAAACTGGTACTAAAAAAAGATTACTCCTACTTATAAAAGGTTGCTGTGAAACTGATTCTCTTATGAAAAGTAGTTACACCCATGTCAACATTAGTATATTACCAAGTTGTAATTTAATTACCTTCATGCCAACATGTAACACCCATGACTGCCCAGTTATAGACTATTAAAGTATCATATCAATCACAAAATAAGTGTATTTCTTGGTTTATCTTAAGTTTATAGCAGATAGTTAATATATATCGTGTCAAACAAGTAAACTATGAAATTTTTATAATAGATCTAATGACCGCTCATTTGATATTGTAATTATTATTGTTATTATTCTATATAGACAGTTTAAACTTAAGATTGTTTGGCGTAAAATAAAACGAAAGATATACTTATTATGAGATGAAGAGTGTATTAAACAGAGTGTTCAAGTAGGTGTTGGCGCTAGTCGGGCAGTGTCAAGCAAGTAGGTGTTGGCGCTAGTCGGGCAGTGACTTGATGCTTAGTGCTCAGCCGTTAGTCGTCTTGGCGGTGCCTATTTCTCTTTTCCCTCTTATATCTCGTGTTTCTGACTTTTACATACACATGCTTTGCAACGTAACTTTATTTTGTAAGAGGGTTTTACGTAAAATTCATGTTTCTGCATGAATTTTTAGAAATCTTATGGTTTTTACACAAAATTTGTACATCCATGTAAAATATAGAAATTAAATTAAAAGGCTGAAATACGAAAGTATATTTTTATTTTTCCTTCTTTTCATATTTCAAACACAGGTAGTTGATGCCTGCAGGGGTAATTGTTGCATACGACCATGGAGGGGCCGGCGCTGTGTGTGCAGATGTTGCTCAGAGCGCTGTGCGAGGGTGGTTTTGCACGGGCACAACGCGGGCCAGAACGACAGAAACAGACAGATGATACAAAAAACTGGATGCTTTAATATAGTTAAGATATCTCGTGTTTCTGTCCTTTATTTCAGTGTTTTCGCTCCCCATTCCCCCTTCTCCGCTACAACAGTGCACTTCTCTCCTCCCCACCAACGACATGCATGACACCTTAGTGGCGCATCCATCTCGTGCACAACGCTCTGGTGGTAGATCTCCCCCTCTCATTGTCGGATTGGCCGCCCTCTCTCCTCTCGGTATTTGGCCGTGCTCTGCTCTCTCGTTGCTGAATATAGGACACATGCGCATATTTATGGACCGATAGCCGCGTTGCGTCGAGCCACCTAGATGCCGCGGTCAACCGCCTAGACCATGCCGCGGTTGACCCACTTAGACACCCTTTACTAGAGCTAACACGCAGCTCTAGTGTAACGCCCGGCGTCTTTCGCCGCCTAGGACATGAGGATTCTTTTTTTTTTCTCCTAGTACTTGCTTTGGCAAATCTAACCTAATATGGGATGAAAAGTGAGCTCAAGCTTATTTAAGTGTGTTTGGTCCATGAGCATTCAGTTCTGAAGCTGGTTGCTGAGGCCACTCCTGTAGCTGTCAAAATCCTAATGCGCGTGCATCAACTACAGAAATTGGTGGCACGCATGATTCCCTCTCCACCACTTTCTTCGTTTCTTTTCTTCTTTTCGAGAAAATGTGTCCCTTTTCTGGAGTCGTCAGGTTTCTTGCCTTTTGGCCGATTTCTCTGGAAAGATTGGTGCAATTCAGCTTGTTAGTTGGTTCATTGCTGAATTGTGCTAAAGTTGAAGCAATTTTCATGGATATCTTGAAAGTGGCAAATGATTTTTCGAATTTATTTCTATGTTCATTCTTCAGAGGAACTGACAAACTCACTCGCTCACACAATCTGTTTTGAGACTGAACATATGCCGCCGCCTCGTGCACGCGCTTCGATCTGATGTCGTCGCCGTGCCCGTGCGTGTTGGCTATCGTGATGAGGAGGTCGGCGACCATCGCCGGGCTGGAGATCATGGCCATGTGGTCGGCGCCGGCGAGCTGCACCACCTCGACGCCGTCGCTCCGCGAGGCCATGCGGCGCTGGAACTCGGCGGGGATGCCGAGGTCGTCCTCCACCACCACCACGAGCGCCTCGCCGACCCGTACCTCTCCCTTGTCAGGAGCCCGGCGTCCCTCATGGCCGCGTCGCCGGCGAACCGGTCACCGGCCTTACCAGCGACAGCGCCAGTGTCAAGTCCTACATACACCAAGAACAGCTCGAGATTCTCAATTAATGGACAGCGTGCAATATGCTTCTTTTTTTAACGCAGAAATTATAATCCATAATCATTGTCATTTGTATCACAAGTCGAATTAAGTAGAGAAAAATATTTTTTACGGTTGTCACGTCTCAGTTGTTCTAAGATAACGTTTAGTTAAGAAGTTAGATAGAAGCGAGCGGCTTCATTCGATTTTATGTGTGTTTGGCTTAGAATTATATAGAATGGAGTGACTTCTAGGAAAAAATATTTCTCGTAGATCTGGAACCATCCGCTCCCAAAAAATCCATTGAACCGAACGACTCGCTCTCACGCCTCCCATGCCATCCGTTTTCTTCTCATTTCTTTTGCCGCTCTTGAACCAAACAAGGGACATAATCACTCCGTTCTATCATATTCTAGAAACCAAACAAAAAATAGAACTTCGTTTTTGCTTCCAAACGTGGAGCAATTCCATTCTTAGAAACTAGAACGAAACCATTTCGTTCTACCAAATTCCTGAACCAAACACCACCTAAGGATAAAATTTTTTCACTCTACTTTTTATAGCTTTTTTATTCAAACTTCATAAAAATTACTCACCGTCTCGTTACAAAATACTCAATTTTTCTTCCTCGAGCAATGGACCTTTACTATAAAAAAATCAGGCACTCACAACCTTTTTTTTTAAAAAAAACATCTATGGCTCAACCAAATACACACTAAATTCACAGTGAATTTACCTCTGTTATTAGGCATGGAATATGTTTTAGTTTGATCCTACTAACATTTGATTTGGAATGGAGCTGAAATTGACAGTGAATTTACCTCTGGTGGGCTTAGCTGGTACAGCATCCGGGCCATGAAATTGGGCCCAAAGATTTCAGGGTTTCCTGGGATTTCAGGGTTCTCTTGCTCCAGCTGCCTCGAATCCAGGAGAACTCTGCCCCAACGAACCCCAGATACTGCATGCAATCAAAGTAGAAGTATTATAATTTAGGATCCGTTTTGATAGAGCTTGGATCCAGAAATTTACACTAAAACTAGAGTAAAATATTTAAAGTTGGTTAAATCGTACTCCACCACTTCAGTTCATTTACCTAGAACATTCTTAGTGAAATTCACTTATCAAAAAAAATGTTAACTGTAACTTCATCTATATTTATAAGATAAAGAAGTTGAATTTAGAACCTCTCAAACGACCCTAGACACTCCATGTGCAACTTCTGATTAGTTCTAATGAAGAAGTAATCACGTGTAAGGACTAAACTATTGAAGCACTGGGCTCATGATTTTTTAAACCATTTTTGAATCGACATCAGTATATTAACCTGGACAATTCAAATATTATATTTGACATTTTTGACAAAGGTAAAAGAATCACGAACTCAAAAGTTCCACAAATGTAATCTCTCTCCCTTCTTAGTTAAAGCTTACTCTCTTATGTAAAAAAAGATAGAATTAATTAATTAACGATAAAAGTAAAAAAAAAATGTTTTATTAACAATACATTCTCTGTATCAAATTATAATAATTTCTAGATTTTCATATGTTTCTTAAGATTAAGGAAAAAACTTGAGCTACGCTACTATTACCAACTGGGATAAAATAATAAGATTTAGGAGAAAAAATTATAAAAGTTATAAATTTAGAACAAATTTGAATGATAAAAATGATTATATTTTAGTAACGAGGAAGAGAGTTTAAATATTATTACGAAACGATAGGTGCAGAGAGTAGTAGGTACGATATATTATTGAAATAAACTTTCCAGATTTGTGAGAATAAAGGATAATATATAAATAATTTTTTTGTTAGTAAAAATATAGCGTTAATTTTTTTGTATTATTATAATTTTTGGGATGATACCGCTAGACGGTGAATATAGATAATTCTTAAAATTATAATATTACGCGAATAATTTTCTTATAATCAATCTAAATTTGATATGTCTGTACTTTTTGAGTCTACATTTGACGAGACGTTGAGGCGATGGAGCCGTGTGCATCATTACTTGCACGCCGTTGCTCCTCCACTAAAGTCATGGATAACGTTTAATTGGTGCAAAAAAAATGATTAAAAACTTTCGAACAAAACGGTATACTTTACTTATCTCATATATTAATAATTTAGAATCAAATTTTATATTTCATCCGTGACAAATCTATATAGTAATATCGTCTAAATTCGTTATGCTATAAAATATAATATTGTATTTTAGAGTGAGGAATTACCAATTTTGTTAAAAAACTTACAAGTCGTACCGAGCAGAGTCTACAGATGCGTTTCTTGGACCAAGATTCGCTCAAAGTCAGTGACTACCGTTCAAAATTTACATTAAAAATGGATTATTTTTTTTTGAACTTGATCGCTTTACGAACGATTTCTCGATTTGAGCTGGAGCAAATTGATCGAACGTGGCGCGCATGGAGGAAACAAAAATGGCATGTGGATCGCAAAGCTGGCACTTGGGGATTTACCTCCTCGATGGTGGCGACCATGGGGCGGCCGACGGCGGGGCGAGGCCGTGAGGAAGACGACGGCGGCGAGCCTCTCCGGGAGCCTCTCGGCGGCGAGCGCGGCGCTGAACCCCCCGTTGCTGTGGGCGACGAGCACGACGCGCTCACGGGCGGCAGCGCGGCCAGCGCGTCCGCAGCGGGCGCGAGTACTCCTCGAAGGTGCGCACCTCGCCCACGCGCGCCGGGTGCGCGCCGCTGCCGGCCATGTCGACCGCCGTGGCGCGGTGCCCCGCGCGCCGGAGCGCCGTGGCCGCCTTGTACCAGCACCACGCGCCGTGGCACATCCCGTGCACCAGCACGAAGTGGTTCCCCTGCCCCCGCCGCCGTTGTCTTCGCCGCCGGTGAGTTCCATGATGTGCCTGGCAGGTGCGCTTTGTGGAATCGAGTGATTGCGCCACGACGCAGCTAGGTGCTTATAATGCGAATAAAGGAATGAGTCTCGCACCAAAAATGTTTGTCTTAGATAAGGCAGAATGTGAATACACGGTGGGATTTGTTGCGCGTGAAGAAAAGTAAGAAAATCATGTTTTGGGTTTCGTCTGGCCTTTCATTCAAATAGATACATTGTTTGCCTACTCTGTTGAACCTAGATTTTATAAGCAAAATTAAATAAAATATTTATTTTTAAGTTTAAGTATCACAATGAATATACTGTAGGAAGTAGGAAACAGTCTAATTACATAGTGGCGTACGGGCATATTGTTGCAGTTGGAATTATATGGGCATAAGGCATATTAAATTCGTTCATTTGGTTTTTTTGTCTAATTGTCATATAATAATTATATGAAACACACACGTTGTGTTCATTTCCGGGTACACCCGTTACCTCCTAGGGAGCTAATATTTGAAACTAATTTAAACCGTCGATTAAGAAAGTTTATGATTATTACTTTTTTAGTGTATACAAAATTAATATATTAGCATGCAAAAATAATAATTATTATATGTATATAGACCCACATATATTAAAGAAATAGTATATAATCTATTATCTTTAGTAAGAGATCTCTGATTTCAAAATTCAATGACACCATAAAATTACGAGAAAATTTCGTATATGCCACTCAAAGTGCGCCGGTTTATATATATACCACTGAAAACTTGCTATTTCTATATATGCCACTGCTTGGATTTTTCATGTCCATATATGTCATTACCATTCGTCAACGTTAGTTTTTTTCAAAATGCCAAAATTACCTTTAGCTCACTCAAAATCAACGATGATTTAAGCTTCATGACAAACTATTACTTGCTCTAGCCGGTACACACATACCAATCGCTCATTCAATTTAGCGCAACCGAGACTGGTTGAAAGTAAATCTTGCTATCTAACTAAGTTGAGGACAATTTTGACATTTTTAAAAAAAATGTTCACTAACGGTCAAAACTAACGGTAATAGCATATATGGACACAGAAAATTCAAGCAGTGACATATGACATATAGGCCCCGTATGAATCGTTAGAGTTAGTTTAGGTTAGATATACCCCAACTAACCCAAATACCCATACATGGGGTTAGAGTTGGACTATTTCAATCTAACCTATAAAAAAATTAGCACCTCCAAGAGGTGCTAATTGGGGCTAGTTTGTGTGAGACTCACCGAAAAAAGGGATTTTCAGCCACACAAGATCCCCACACAGCCACACAGCGGGACTAGTGTGGCCACAATAAATCAAGCTGAAAAGTAGTCAAATGATTAAAAAAGTAACTAATTCTAACATCTAACCCATGCATCCATACACCTAAAGGGCTAGAGTTATTTTAGAGTTAATTTAGGGTTACAATCTAACTCTAACTTCTAGCACTGCTAGAGTTTTCCATACAGGGTGGGAATCGACAAACTTTCAGCGGCTATACGGAATTTTCTCTAAAATTATATATGTATATATAATATTCATTTACAATAAAAAACTGCTCCAAAATATAAGAATCCAAAATTTATCTCAGATGTAATAATATAATACTCATAAAAAATATTTGCAAATACACGGTAACATTAAATTTTAGGAACAAGTCCATTTTTGACCATCGAACTAAGATCGAAATTTTTTTTGGTCATCAACTTGAAAACCGGGAATCTTCGGCCACTGAACTTTACAAACCGTGTATAATTGACCACGAAGTTCGTTTGAATGATTTTAGATGGCCAAAGATTCCTGATTTTCGGTACGATGGCCAAAACAAACTCCAACCTTAGTTTGATGGCTAAAACTAGTTCCTAAATTGTATTACTCCTTACTATCCAAATACACAGTGCCAGCACGTGAGGGGCACAGCGCAGTGTCAGTGGCACAGGAAAAGGGGCTCCGTCTGTCGTTGCATTGAAGTGGACCAACCTACGACTACGGGTGGCGTTTCTTTAATTTCGAGACCATGTCGACCAAGCGTTAGTTGGATCTCTCTTGTTAATTTTTTTTATTTTAGAAAAATAACATTACAATTATAATCTACATATTTAGATAAATATTAATGTCATTACAATTTACAATTAGAAATTTAAAAAATTCCGAATATATCATTATAATTTTAGAAATTCCAAAATATCATTACAATTTCGTAGAACTACAAGATTTTGGTCCATGTCTTTGAGGGTGTTTGACATTGCTTGTTAGAGCATCTCCAAGAGATTACTTATAACTACTTCAATTTGAATTTAGATATTTTTGTGAAAATAAAGTTTCAAAAATATTCCTAAATAAATGCCTTTCCTAATTCATTCCCTAAATAACCATTCATCTCTCTCAAATATAAGATTAATTTGATAAATCTCTATTTATATTTACACATATTTTCTCTTGCATGTACATTATTTTTTCGTACATATTGTTATAGGTTATATAATACATATTTTGAATGCATCATACTTTTACT
This sequence comes from Zizania palustris, assembly GCA_019279435.1. Lineage (NCBI taxonomy): Eukaryota > Viridiplantae > Streptophyta > Magnoliopsida > Poales > Poaceae > Zizania > Zizania palustris. Next base: position 5,152,649 of record JAAALK010000284.1, read on the forward strand.
CAAAATTATTATATATTATAGAACATATTTGTAAGATTAAAAATAAGGATTAAAATTATAA
>JAAALK010000284.1:5152809-5191914 GCA_019279435.1 Zizania palustris
CAGAATCATTGAATGTTAAGTTGCTAACTAAGTCACCATATTAATTATTTCCAACCATAAAATGCAGTTTTGCTAATTATGTAACAAATAATCTATGGTTTTTTAATTATCAATGGTAATATGCTAATGTCACAAATAAAAATTGGTTTTCAACCTACAGAGGCAGCAGAACATACAAATACTTCAGAATAGGCAACTTACATAGTGAAGATACTCTGCATTGATAAGACTATCACTTAAGATGACAACTTCTTTTGGAGCACAACTGTCTTTTATTATTTCAGTGGGATTTGTTGAAGGCCACATTGTTCCTGTTGAAGAAAAATGAGATTCCACAGAAACAGCAGGAGTTTCTTTAAAATGGAGAGCACTTTCTGCTGAAGTAACTGGGGCTACTTTTGATGGAGCCAGAATAGGATTTTGTTTTACAAGGAAGGGAAATCCATTTAATTATCTGGATTTTCTCTGAAAGGAGGGAAGCTTGTTTTCAGGGAATAAGGAGCTTCATTCATGACATTAGATACTTCATTCACAATATTCAACATCTCTTTTGGCACAGGAACCTCAACTCCTGTCTTGGCACTGGGAACTACTTTAGTAAGTTGTTGTTCTTCAAGCTGAGTTGCACTGACAAGGACAACTCTCAGCTTATTCTCCTCAATATTCCTTCCCGTTTCTTTAGAGAACTACAAGGAATCAAGAAAGTTAAGATATGGGTGAAAGATGCAAAGGGAACATCACGGAAGCCAAACACACATTTTCTGCATACTTACAAAACCAGGAGCAATGTCTTCATCAGTTGTACCAAAAGGAACAGCAGTAGTTTGCACAAGAAACTTGTCTTTTATTTGCAGATCTGGTGGAGCAGTATTTTGTGCTTGCATAATAACTACATTACAATTAAACAACAAAGTTAATAAAGCATAAAAACCAGGAAAATGTAATTTATGTTGGAAGAAATCTAATTAAACAAACAAAAACAAGGGAAATACATATACTTTATTTCTTCAATCTTCCACAAAAACAAGTTGGCATCCATTGGATGAACAGAGCAAGTAATAAAACAAGAGCCATTCTATCACCAGCAGACAACTATTTTGCTGAAAAGCTATAGATGCTAACTTCAAGAAAGAATTAGTATATACTAACATAAATTGATTTCACCAAAGGGATAGCAATATGTATTGCAAATTTTATCATGTCAGTTGGAAGAATAGAACATCGATTGCACATCACTATCAAAAAGGTTGTTATGGTGGTATGGCGAAGAATGGTGACCATCACTATCAAAAAGGTTGTTATGGCGGTATGGCGAAGCATGGTGACCTACCACCTTCACAACTTGCAGGGACTATGCTCATTGTGGCGACGCATAAATACATCGGCGTAGTGAATATACTATGATATTAGAAAATATAGCAATGTAAATGTAGCACAAAAGACATAAAATCTTATCTTCTCTAAGTTTCAAATCTCTCATCTCTTAAAGTTATCTAAAGCAAACTATGAAAGTGAATTTAAAAAAACCAGGAGAAGAAAGGATTACACACGTTACATGATCCATGTCATAGAAATCAAGGGCATGTCACTTGTTTATGAACCAACTATTTTGTTTTTGTAAAGGACAGTGGCAAATAATTCAGAAAATTGGACACACTAAGAATAAAATAAAAACAAATCAACAAATATGTTAAACAGTCAAGGCATTGGTGCAGCATCTGGAAAATCTTCCCAAGTGGTATGTTTAGGCTCAGTATATAATAACACCGCAAATGTGACTTGCGATGTTTAACATATGTAAGGCACACACAGCACAGTGGTCTATCAACTATAAATGTTGCGGTGTTGCCAAATCATCATTTCATTATGACCATCAGACAATAGAAGACTACACTCACCTGTAAAACCACATGTTGCCCTTGGAAGAATAACTCCTATATTCGGTCGAACACAATATCTTTTTGGAGAAGTTGTTTTGACCTAGCAAAATTTTGGTAGCAAGATTAGATTTTGCACTTTATACCAAAATGCTTAATCAACAGTAAATATGAATGTTTCCATCTTCACATATCAAGTCATAAGTGAGAAAATGATAATCATATGTATGTGAGATAACTAGGTGTAAAAGGCAAACCAAACATGTCCAGCAAATCTTAGCTTAAAGCACTGTCAGCATGAGAAAATATCTTCAATATAAAAAATTGAATGTAGCTTAAGATTGCATACATACCTTGAATGCAACATATTCCTCTGATTTGTTCACTAGATATACATAACATGAACTTTTCTTCTTCACCTCAACTGAAGACAAAAAGAAATACTGTTATAACTATAGGTCTAAGACTGAAACAATTACATAATATGAAAGTGTAGTGACATACTAACACACCAGCATAGGTCTAAGAAGGAAACAATTACATGTGGTGAGAATATTCACTTCAGTACTGTTCAACTTAACAAAGCAGAAATGGATTTTGCCATTAGTCAAATCTTTGGATCCTTTTTTCATAGTGTCACTAGTTTAGCCAATTCCAACCATATTCATAATGCCATATAAAAGACAAGGCCCCTAACCACCTTAGTGAGAAAGGAAAACCAAATGGAAAATGCACAGTTAAGATCATACGCCCACCCTTGAATCATTATCACCATACACAAAAAATATCAATCTTGATAAAGGATGATAGCCACAAATCTTATATGAAGGCATTGATAAAAGGCAATTTGTTTCCATCAAACAAGCCACCGCCATCTTTTCCCATGAACAGAAAGCATTCACACAAATCATCTTGCACGATCTAACACTATCGCCAGTTCACCCTGTCTGCAACAGGTATAGGGATAGACTAGGTCGGCATTGTTTTGCTGCCAGTTCACCCACAAGGCCACACTACCCAGCAGCCAGTGCCGCAACACTACCCAGCAGCCAGTGCCACAGTAAATGCGGTGTGGCTGAATGCAGTGTTGCTCCTAGCCTTTTTCCACGTGTCTGTGCAACAGCATTGTTCTGTTTCACCGCATCTGTGCAGTCTAAGCAACAGGTAAAGCACATTTAGCGACATTCAAAACACATCATGTTCTTGTAATCTCTAATAGTCTCATGAAAGGTAGTGCCGCACAAACAAAACAAGGGAATTCACAAAGACACCATTGTAGCCAATTCACCAACTGCACAAGCACAACAGACGTGGCAAACAGATCATCTACGAGTCCACCAAAACTACTACCACCGCTAGAAAAGGCTCAAGCTCCCAAAGTAAAACTCAGATGACTAAAACACACCCTAAATAGATCCGAACGAGTATCATGTCATGAAAAAAAATGCTAGTGGCTAATAAAACTGGTTTGCACAGACGAAGGCCACTAGAAGTAATGGCGTTAATCAATAAAAATGGAGAAATAAAGAGATTGTGCAATACATATTAGTGCATTACTTCGTGAGTACTAACCGATCCATGAAAACTCAGCACTAGTTAACTTTACCAAAAATCGGTTCCAGAATTATAAAAACGAATTTATTTTTTTATAAGAACTTATACATGCAATCATGCAATCTGCATAATGTGCCTAAACAGACACATGTTGTTGATTCTAATCAAATTGAACTCTCAAATAAATTCATGAGCACCTAAAAATCCCAAATCCAACCCAAGCGGGGGGGGGAAAACATGCACATCAGTACATCACTAGCTACAGCGACCCCAAATCAAAGTGGAGCGAAACGATGGGCCGGCCAACCCCGACCAGGAAACACCGAAACGCCACCGCCCGAACCGCACCGCGCCTCGCTCGCCTCGGCTCGGCTGCGGCTGCGGCAGAAATAGAGGGGACAGGGATTAGGGAGGCAGCGCGGGGGGCACGTACATGTGAACCGGATCTCGTTGGGGTGGATGACGACGAGCCCGACGTCGTCGCTGCCCATCGCCGCCGCGCCCCGATCGGTCGCCGCTCCGCACTCGCCCGTCTACTAGTGGTGGTTGTGGGGGAGAATGCGACGACGACGACGAGGAGGAGGAGGAGAAACTGTGGAGTCGGGGGGCGACGGACGGACGGGACGCCGCCACCAACTACTCAGCGACGGTTTCGTCGGCGGCGGCCAAACCAGACGTCGGAGTGGGCGCCGCTAGTGGCGTGCGTTTCCGGTTCGTGGGTACGTTTTCCGGGGACGCAACGCGAGGCGGCAGGCTTCGCGTGTGGGGCCCACAACTCAGTGAGAGAGATGGGCCCCGTTTGCCGGTAGGAGGAGTAAGTAATTGCGGTTAGGTGGCACGAGTCATGGTACGGTCTCGGGACTCGGGTCCACGTGTGCGGCACTCGTCACGATTTTGCCCGGTCCCACCACTCAGGCCTATATTAAAAAAAACTATTCCAACTTTTTCCTTAAACTTTTTATTTATATCTATTTAAAAAGGTTTAATTTATTTCATGCCCACTATATTATTTAACTATCAATTTATAATGCTGCTTTTTATTACTACAGATTACTTGGTTTTTTTACCCCTACAATAATTTACCAATTTTAGGGCTCCTTGAGTTAGAGGTCTTTATATAAAATAAATAAATTACACTAATTCTTATAAAATTCGTTTTTTATAATTTGGTTGTGACTTGTGAGATGGAAGAAGCTTAGGGTAAAATGTGAGGTAAAATAGAAATGATTATATTTTGGTTGTGCTCATTGAGTTGTATACACAAACTAATTTAGCACAAAACTTGTGACGAAAAAGTATGAAAATAATTCACTTATATTTTCGACGTGCTTTGATTTGATCCATCTACAAGGTGTTGTTCACGAGATGCCCAGCAAGCAAGTATCTTTTGATTTCATTGTCTCTTGTTTATTTTGATTTGGAAAAAAAAGTTGTCTGTTTGTAGGGATATCATTTAGGTGTTGTTTGGTTTTTTAGTTCAAAAGTTTAGCCTCGCCACATCGAATATTTAGATGTTATTTTAAAGTATTAAATGTATACTATTTATAAAAACTCATTCATAATCGGAGGATTATTCATGAGACAAATTTAATGAGCCTAATTATGTCACGATTTGACAATGTGATGCTACGGTAAATATTTGCTAATCATGTATTACTTAGGCTTAATAAATTCATCTCGCGAATAATCCTTCATTATATAATTATTTTTATAATTAATTCATATTTAATCCTTTAATTTGATGTCCAACATCGATGTGATACGACTAAACCTTTTGTTCATAGAACTAAATACCTACTATTTTCTATTTGGGGGGATTCATCATATACCTCTCTTTAGTTGATTTTCAGGATTTACCCTCTGCATCACAATGACACGTATGGTCCACTTAGATCAATGACATGTGGGCCAGAAAGTAAATCCTGAATTTCAATCTAAAAGGAGAGGATATATGATTAATTTTTTCATTTGAAAATGTTACAAATATAACGAAAGATGAAAAATGATTAAAAATTGTAAAACATAGAACTATGGACCATTTGACCTTAGGGCTTAGTCCCATCTATTTGATGGTTATCCACTACCAATTTAAGTGGGGACAATCTAACTCGGTCATTGCTTAATTAGACTTTGTGTTGTAATGTTGTATCATGTATTATATACTAGGCTATGGTTTTATATGGTTGTGCACTGGTGGAATAGTTAGTGACTTATTGTCTTAGTGGTGAGCTAGTGTTATTATGATGTTGTTTATGCAGACTAGTGTCATTTTTTCGTATGTTTTTAATGTTGATTATCGGGTAAGAGCAGTTAGGATAAAATCGCTAGACGTGCCTAGTTAATAACATGCTTCAATTTTATATAGCATCATAAATTTTTATATATACATGTAAAATATTTATTTGCAAAACTAATATATATATAAATATAGCAATAATATATTGTAACATTATAAAAATGATATAAATTGAATTGTCGAAGATCGTAAAATTAGATGGATGTGAAAATAAACCTATTAAGATCTTAATGCAAGCATTTTCGGGCTCCGTCAAGAAGACTCGATAAGAGCATTTCCTAACCAACTTCCTTTTTTTTTCTCCCTATAACTTAAATATGACCTCCCTATCCCAGATTTCCTCTCTATTTTTTAAAACACTACATTCAACTCCTTATATTTGGCTCTCTATATTTTATCTACCTATATTTTATTATATTTTCATAATTACCATTAACCAAATTATAACTGATTATATTTGAATAGCTAAATTTAGAATTAATATATATATTTAACTATAATTTACAATCTATATATGTTTTGTCATTCAATGAATCAAAATTTCTATCACTAATATTAGAATTACTAAAAATTGTCATTATTTGCAAACTGAAAATAGTTTAAATTAATTGTTTGTTTCAACATATTAGTTGTCCCTAGTTTTAAATTGGTAAATATGAGATACGAGAGGGAGACTTTGCTCCCTGGGTTTGGGGAGGAGGGGAGGAAGACTAGGAGGAGAATGGGATAGGGAGAGAAGTAGAGAGTTGGTTGGAGAGAGGTTTTGAGTGAAATTTACTAAAAAAAGAGATAGGGGGTGAGACGAGGAGTAGGTTGGAGATGCCCTGAGTTCTCTATACATTTTTATAGGGCACTGGTCGGCGTTATTAAGCTTGCTATATTTATTAGTGCAAATCACGCGCAAAGTAGCTAATTTTGTGCCACCCTGCGTCATCTCCATGGTTACGTGCAAGGTAGCTATTTTGAGACGTGTGGTCAATCAATTAGGTCTTTTTTTCTACTGAATTCTAAAATTCAAGGGTGTTTGAAATGAAGTTTTTTTTCAAAAAAAATAAAGAATTTAATATAATTTCTGTGCAGATTCTGCGAAAACTCCGGGCTCCTGACTAAACGCACCAGTCAATTAAAATCACTTGAACAAAAGTCTCCAGCTCTGACCATCTGTTCCAGCCTCCTGCTAGAATTAGAAATAACCACATGCACCGGTATACATTTTTGGTGTTAATTTTTTCTGTGCCATTACAATTTTTGCGGTTTGCCAATATGTCATCATGTGTCACTGACACATGGGGTCGCCACAGTCACTGACAGTGGCATATAGGCAATTTCTGAAAATTATAATGGCATGTGAGTAATTTTCACTACATTTTTATGGTAAGCAATCGTCGGTGTTAGTATTAAACTTAAAGTTGCTCTTGTTAGTGCAAATCACGCGCAAAGTAGCTGATGCTGAGACGGGTCGAACGCGACTTGCACGGTTTCACTAGGCAGATCTCCATCATGTGTTGACCCCTTGACCTGCGCCTACCGGAAAAAAACAATCCACTTTACAAGGTACCGTTTTAGACAAGATTATAAATATCAAAGTGATATTAAATAGAACAACATACACTGTTTTAATTGGTTACTGACACAAGATTCTAATGGTGTCACCCAAGTTCAACTCTTAGTGGCCACATGTTCTTTCTTTTTTTAGTGTTTTATTGCCAGAAACCCTTCATGTTCCTCATGTTTTTAGTGTTTTATTGTCAGAACGCTTTAGGAGAAGAGACGACATATTTCGGTTGACGGGCATGACTAATATTTGTACGCTCTCACTTAAATACCAAACGATTATTATTTATACACCGGAAGAAGTATTTGTTAGTGTTTCAACCTAGTTCCCGCGTGACATAGGTCCCCTACACATTCAAATGCTCATACACATACGATATAATCTTATAAACAAAGAGCCATATCACATCCTAAAAGACATATTCAATAGGAAGATGATTATTCTCTCTATAAGCTGATTGTAGCCTCTTATGTGGATAAGGGGTAGTAAAATTTATAGGTAACACAACCACCAGTTCAGCCACCCTAAATGACTCAATAACTAACAATACTCTCCTAAATTTTTACCATCCTAAACAGAGAGAAGACCTAATGGGCATGAAGCTAGAGTGAGTAAGCTAGATAGGGGTGGCGTGACCGGAGTGTAGCCGATGAGAGGCCACGACGACGTCGGGGCGGAGCGTGAGACGACATCGAGAGTTGTGGCAGTGTCAGGAGGTCACGACAGCGTCGAGAAAGGCAACGACATGGTGGCATCGAGAGGCCACAACAGTATTAGGGAGCACACGACAACAGTGGAGGCGTGTCGCCTACTACATATGTAGTCTTCACCGCCATCAAATAATATATTACTTTATAATATAAATTTTATAATTACTATATCACTATATTTAATATAAATCTTAAAACAATACTTTATTTGCTTAAGTAGGATAGAGACAAAACCGACGGGTTGCTTTTTATAAGACGATTGTTTTTCAAGCGTCAACTTTACTGAAGATCCTAGCTGAACCCAACCAATGTCCAAGAAATTGATCCGATTGATTTGCAAACTCCTAATCAGAACAGACACGGCTGCACTCCCATAATTAGAAAGTTGACCATCCTTAAGACGTACGGCACGGTCTCCCGTGTCGCACCGTGCACGTACGTCCGCTATTGAAACGAAATTTCGTAGCATAAGCAGAGCGATTGCTCGGACCATGCGTGTTTAGTTCTGACTTCCTTCGGATCTTCCAAAAAAATTAGCCGCGTAATAACCGCGTTTACGGTTTTAAAAAGGGAACTTTTTACTCCTACCATGACATTAGTCATATCCGACGCTGCATGTTGTCAGACATGAGTAGAGCTACAGATTCTGAAATTTATGTTGAAGCTGGAGTACAATATTTGAAGCTGGTTAGACCTGTTTTACTATTCTAGTTCATTTTCTAAAGTGCTTTTAGTGGAATCTACTCTTCAGAAAAAATATTTATTTTGGCTCTAGCTTCACTGCGCAAAAAAAACTGAAGTTGAACCATTACCAAACACACTCTAATAAAACTTAGAGTATGTATCATTTAATTATTTATACCATGTTTACTTCTTGTATGAGACACAAAAACTAGAGTACTAGAGTTAGAAGAATGTATATACGATCAATAGAAGTATTAAATATTATTTTTTGTTAAAAATGATGAGACAATCGTAACAATAAGATGGACCATGTCTAAATCATATTGTATACTAAACTTGAATCTATATTGTTACTTCTTTGTACCTAGATTTATATACCCGTCGATTGAAATGCGAGCATAATCAATAATAGGGGTAGCCACTAGGTGCAACCCATATCGACGACAACATAGAAAACGAGAAGGGGCACAATGGCAGAAAAGGGAAGCTAGAACATGCATTAGAACTATAAAAAAATGAAGAGGAAGAAACACCTAAAGAAAAAACAGGTTAAATAACAAACCCATACTTTGACGCACTTTATTTTTTACACCCGATTTTGTCGGATTACCGACTAAGGATCTGTTTGGTACAGCTCTAACACCGAGATCCAAGCCGAATATGATGTTTGTATAATATAATAAAATAGTTTAAATTTTTATTATAAAACTAAAACTAAATTATTCAACTAAATACCCTTAGTCAATCCACAACTCTAACTATTGGTAGACTCCAACTTCAGCTTCATTGGAGCTAGAGATAAATCAAACACTTTTCTTGCGAAATGGATCCTACTTACAAACTTGTGGATTTCACAGTCGAAATCTTTAAGGGGTGTTTGGATACCAGGACTAAATTTTAGTCCTTGTCACATCGAATGTTTAGATACTATTTGGAACATTAAATGTAGACTATTTACAAAACTCATCTATAATCGGTGGATTATTCGCGAGACGAATCTAATCAGTCTAATTACGCCATGATTTGACAATGTGGTGCTACAGTAAACATTTTGCTAATTATGGATTACCTAGGCTTAATAATTCGTCTCACGAATTATCCTCCTAATCTGCAATTATTTTCATAATTAGTTAACGTTTTATGCTTCAAATTAATGTCCAAATATCCGATATGATATGAACTAATTTAGTCCCGACGCATTTGCCAAACATGTAGTATATCAGTATATACTAACAGCTCGTTGCTCTATAAATATCGTGGCTTCCCGGAGCAAAAGCGCCGCGCCGCTCACCTCGATCTTAAATTCAAAATCGTAAATTGCCTCTATAAAAACCGGTAACGTCCACAGCAGCAGAGGAGCGCGGGAGAGGAGAGATTGGAGATGGGAGGGTGCCTATGCGGCGACGTCCGCGGCGGCATGGAGGCCGTAGGCGGCGGCGGGAGTGGACTCCGTGGGGCGGGGCAGGGCGGGGCCAACGAGGCGGTGGACTACTACTTCCAGACAAGCGGCCTCCGCGGGCTCTACTCGCCTCTCGAGGTACGGCCATGCAGGAACTCGGAACTGTGCTGGTCTGCCGGCGCTTGAACTTGGAGTGGGTTTTGAGGGGAGTCGCGTCGCCGTCGTCGCGACCGGCTCCGGCGAGGTGGGTGGGTTTTGGTCTCCTGATTAGGTAGGTTTGGTGTCTGTTTTGGAAAATGCGATTCGTTTCGGAGAGGTGTACGTGGAACTGATCGCCCTTTTTTGGGAGTAAGTTTATCAATTTGGGGCTTGTTTCTCCTGAAGAAGTTGTGTTTGAACTTTGAAATTGGTGTTGTGTAAAAAGTGGTTGTGCTTGCCTTTGAACTGGGTTTTTGCATGGTTTTTGGAATTTGAGTCTCATCATTGTTCATAGGTTTAATTTGTTTTGGTGAGGTAACTATGAGCCCTATTTGTGTAAAACGGTTTCTGATCTTTACATGAAACAGAGAGGCATTCCCCATTACTTATTTGAATTTTATGTCAGAGAATGCTCATTGTTTCACAAGAACTGCTTCTCCTAAAGAAGCAAGCGACCAAGCTATCGCCTATCAGGCATTTGCATTTCTCATCAAGTTGAATTAATGTATATACTCACTACTCAGTTTTCTGTATAGTATTCCTCAAATGGTGATTGATATCATTTTCTGCTGTTGGCTCTTTGAAAAGCATATCATTTTGGATTTGATAAAGAATTCACGGTGGAGGTCTTTCTGTAAGTGGATTAGGAAAGGTCAAATATTAATGAGGAATTTTATGATACTTAAGAAGTATCATTAGTAAGTGGATTAGGAAAGGTCAAATATTAATGGGAAATTTATAGTCCTTAAGAAGATATCATTAGTAAGTGGATTAGGAAAGATCAAATATTTTGACATTATAATTTTCAGTATTAATTTTGGTACTTTTTGATACTTGAGATATACCAAAATTAACATTAAAAATTTGGTACATTCTTCTGATACTTTTTAAAGACTGTAAAATCACTCAATATTAATAAGTTGGAGTGGGGAGTGCTTTAGTGGATATCAATTCTTTTATATGCTAGTCAGATTAGACGTGGGCAGGTGATGATCAGCACTAACTTAGACCTTATAGGAATAACTGGATTATTATGCTTCTATGAGAATAAATTTTATGCCCTATAGTTTACCAAGCAATTTAGTCAAATTTACAGTTTCAATAGAATTTATTCAACCCCATCTCAAAAATCAAAATATAGTTCATGTATTATAATGTGTGTATGTTTCATGTTTGGATTCGAAAAAAAAGGTATGCAATGATTTGTGAGGCGCCTGTTTGAAGATTTCTAGGCTCACACCTTTCCCCCCTTAAACTTCCAGTCCTCCCATATTTCCTCAAAATGTTTAGGCTCATATCCGTCGAAGCATATGAATGATGTGTCCACTGGGTAAAAGATCAGTGCTGTTGTTTAATTATTAGGGGTTTATGTATATTTAGATTCTTGTGACGACCTGAATGTGTGTCAATGAAAAGCGTATGCATGGAGTTATGGAGAGTTGGGAATTTTATGATTTTGAAATCCCAAACCATGTATGAGATACAGTAGCACCAATTATACATTTGCACCACATGCCAATTAGTTCTGAACCGGTCGTAGATATCATATGGGTCTTAGATGTCAACATGATCTCCAGCACTGACATGTTGCTACCTTCCTCTATTACAGCTATCCTTTTCAGCATCAAAGTTGAAGAATATGGATGCTTTTTCTAAGGTAAGCATCATCATTTTTTTCTTTCAAACACTTCAATCTCTATATTCCTATTTTATACTGTTATGATCATAGTCGTCAAGTAACTTTTTGGGGTTTAAAATAAGGGTTTCTATTTTAACCTTCTTAGAGTGATGTCATAAAAGAATAATAGTTGGAAGTTGGAACTAGTTGGTAAAGGCAAATGTGCTAAACCTTTTTCTCATTGTCTGTCCTAGCATTTACATAATAATAAAAACAATGATCCTTAATTCTGATTGTTTATTTTTCATGTGGATGCAAACATATTCCCCAGCTTTACCTATTGTCTGCATACTTGCTCTAGAGTGATCCGATGTTAGTGATCTACACAAAAAAGGGCGGAAGGCTAGAAGAGATTGGCCGTACTGAAGTGATACTGAACTCACTAGAACCCTCGTGGATCACAAAGGCTACAATAAATTACCAATTTGAGATTGTACAGCCACTTGTGTAAGTCTATAAATATAAATGTGCATATCACTTGTAGACATATCCTACTTACCAGATACAACTAACTTTTTTTTTTTGCTCATGACAGATTCCGGATATATGACATTGACACGAGGTACCATAACACACCAGTCAAGGTATATATATCTTTAGTTCCATTCATGTTTCTTTACTTCTCTGGCATATTCAATTTGGATAAACTCTTCCTGCATGCACATGTGAGCATTCTAGCTGTTGGCTAGCACTTGAATATTTGGTACCTGCTAATGGAGCATCTTATCAAAAGATGAAAGGGTTCAACCAATAAATGGTGTACACATTTCATATGTGCGCAAAACTGGTTGGGTGATGAATAAATGAAGAATCACCTCAATTGCTAATATTCACTCAAAACAAGCTAGGTGCTGACCTGATTATACCATTGTCTCATTTAAGCTTTTTTACCTTGGACACTTAAACATGGTATTTGAGAAATGATGTCAATAATGTGCATTACTAAGAGAAGAGAGTAACAGTGATGAACAATTGATTAAATCATTCCAAATCCGTGCCTGATTATAATTCCTAGCCTGGAAAGTTATATACAACTTCTGAATTCTGTATTTGTTGTTTCACGCAGATGTTGAACTTATCTCAGCAAGATTTTCTAGGAGAAGCATGCTGCAATTTGTCAGAGGTTTCAGTTATAGAATATTTTGCAATACTACTGATTAGAAACTTCTAGTTGCAGTATATGAGTTCTCTGAATAAATGCATATGAGGCAGCGACAAGAATGCCTTCTCTTGGTATTTATTTTGTTCTTTTTGCAGATTGCCACAAAGTTCAATCATAGCCTGATATTGAATCTCAAAGTAGTTCTGGACATGCCCTTCTGGGAACAGTGACTGTGCATGCTGAAGAAAGTGATTCCTCAAGGATGGCAGTTGAGATGACACTACATTGCCTAAACTTGGAAAACAAAGACATGTTTTCCAAAAGTGTATGATACTACTTCCTTCTCTGGTAAAGTATAATGTAATTAATTAGCAATTAATTTCCGTCCTATATTTACATTTAATATTTATAATACAGGATCCTTTCTTGAGAATATCAAGACTGGTGGAAACTGGTGGTGCCATTCCTATCTGTAAAACTGAAGTGATCAATGACAACTTAAACCCTGTATGGAGGCCCATAACACTAACATCACAACAATTTGGAAGCAAGGCAAGTTCAATTTTCTGGCTTTGGGGTATTTGTGTTTGCATTGCCTAGCAAATGTTAATTCAAGGTTAATCTGGTGTTTCTGTCTTGCATTATTTCAGAATAACCCATTGCTAGTTGAGTGTTTTGATTTTGATTCCAGTGGTAACCATGAACTTATTGGGTACGCACATGATTAAAGAAGCATTTTGGCATATTTTACCCTCTATTCCGAGTTTAATTGTGTCTTTGCTTGTCTTAAAAATAGGGCCTTCCAGACAACTATCACTCAACTTGAGAATATATATAATTCAAAGTCTGGAGCAAATTTTTTCAGCCATAAGGGACAGAAAAAGGTTAACAAAATTTTATTTTATGGATCTCATCTACTACACAAAAATATCACACCGTCTAACTTTTTTGATATATCCAATCTGTGTTCAGTTGAAAGGACAGTTGTTTGTGGATAAGTTCCAGGAAAAAGTTCAACATACATTCTTGGATTATATTTCCAGTGGGTTTGAGCTCAATTTTATGGTGGCCATAGATTTCACGGGTTAGTTCTAATTGTGAGATTAAAATGTGTACCCTTGTCAATCTATATTTACATTTGTGCTTTTTTTTCCTCCTGGTTTGTTTTTCAGCGTCAAATGGTGACCCCCGTGCACCCCAGTCTTTGCACTACATTGACCCCTCTGGCAGATCAAACTCATACCAGCAGGTTAGGGCTTGTCTGATCTGCTAGCTTATTTTCAAAACGAATGAAAAGCCACAACTGAAGTATTTAATGTACCAGGCAATCATAGGGGTTGGCGAAGTTCTCCAATTTTATGACAATGATAGGCGATTCCCCGCATGGGGTTTTGGAGCAAAGACATCACAGGGGTACATATCTCACTGTTTTAACCTGAATGCAACTACCAATGACTCTGAGGTGAGATTCATGGTTGACGAGTCAATTTTTACATGTGCAATGAAATTTGATGTTAATGTTATGTTCTTCCTGTTCCTAATGGTATACTCGTACAAGAACATTCATAACAGGCTTACAGCATCAGTTGATCTAAATGTAAATGTATTTCTTGTCAAAGGAAAACTATAGGCAGTATACCTTCCCACCAATATGTTAAAAGATATTCATCACTATCGAATTTCTTAGGTTCATGTCATCACTATCGAACTTATTAGGTTCACGTCATCACTATCAAACTTCTTAGGTTCACGTCATCACTATCGAACTTCTTAGGTTCATGCTTAGTTTATTTTGTTGTTATTTGGTAGTAGCCTCTGTAGAGAAAGTAGAGCATCTCAGGCTATCATGCAAGAAGTGCTTTTAAGCCATTTTCATTCAGCTGAAAATGTGTTCACCTTTGGAATTTCTTATAACTTTTCTTATGTTGCTGATTTTCTGATCCAGAATTTCAGAAACATGTAGGACTAAGGAATTTCATGAGTAAAAAATTGGCATGGCCTTTTTATGACCTTCACAATTAGTTAATAACTATTCATTTCTACATAAATTTTTACTATTAACATTTGTGTATTACTAGATATTTGGAGTATGTACATGTTGTATTCATTATTCAGTAATCAGTAGCATCACTCTTGTAATAACTACACAATGTCACCTAATAGCCAGATATGGTAATGCTGATCATATGTGGTATTGTTACCAAAATCATGCAAATCTTTGCCAAAACAATTATCAACATGCTGATTAATGCCATTTCATTTCTTAGGTCGATGCTATATATTTTCTGTTTCTGTAATTTATATTACTTCAATTTCTTATGTTGTAAGTAATGTTATGGTTTTTTATTTCCATCACAGGTTGTCGGAGTTGAAGGCATAATGTCAGAATACTCCACTACCCTTTACAGTGTTACCCTTGCTGGGCCAACTCTATTTGGACCAATTATCAACAAAGCTGCAGAGATTGCTGGCAACTCGCTTCAATATGGAAACAATAAATATTTTGTCTTACTCATCATCACAGTATGCAAGCAGTTTTTTTGAATTTGAGTTTTGATGCCTGTAAAGTGAAGTCAAGTCTGTTTCACTCACTTGAACATTTTTGTAGGATGGAGTTCTCACTGACATTCAAGAAACAAAAGATTCCATTGTGAGGGCATCTGATTTGCCATTGTCAATCCTCATTGTGGGCGTTGGAAACGCTGATTTTAAACAAATGGAGGTAAAAGATTTACTTCGTATACGGTGAATATTACTCATGACAAAAAATTATCTGAATATTTATCTGTGAGCACTAATTAAACTAAAGAAACTCATGTGTTGCTCCCACTGTAAACAAGAGGAAAAGCTGCACGATTAATACCTCATTCACCCAGCCTGCCTCCTTTTACGAAGCTTAGCTGTTGCAAGTTGCATCTGTCTATCTGGGTGTTTTGTAGTAGCCTTAGTCCTGCGCTCTGTCGCAGTACGGTACTGTACTTTTCTAATTGCATATCAAGTACTGCTCGATTGGAGCTCGTTTTGCTGGGTCTGTGTGAACTTCGCATTCTTAGCTCCACTGCAATGTAAAACAACAAAGACGCAAACCTAACAGTCGTCTCTTGGCAGATCCTGGATGGAGATTTCGGCAGGCGACTGGAGAGCTCGACCGGCAGGATCGCGACACGCGACATCGTCCAGTTTGTCCCCATGAGTGAGGTCCAACAAGGTCAGGTTCAGCAAGCAGCACTCGTTCCTTCCACGAACAAAACTCCATCCGCTGCTCAAGATCACATATAAAAGACGGCCTTGTGAAAATTGCCACTGACATTCCATGGCCGTCCGTTCGTTCGTGCAGGCGGGCAGATCTCCGTCGTCCAGTCGCTACTGGAGGAGCTTCCGGGGCAGTTCCTGGCGTACATGCGCAGCAGGGACATCAAACCACGAGCACCCCCGCACAACAACGCGTCTGCCTCCTCCGATTACCCTCCTCCGCCCACGTGAGAGACCAGGTAAGTGCATGTGCTGGATTGGCTTGGATTAGCCTTAATCCAATCCAAAATCTTTGAGTCTAATCTACCTATCTATCCAGACTATATTATATGGTAGATTTGTTATTTTGACACTTCGAAGTGACTTTTGTATTTTTAACATCCGGATCTATTTTTGGTTCAGGTGATCTTACGTATTAGCCTCAAAAATATCAACATAAATAAAATGCACATTTTTGAAATATCAAAATAGTAATTTTTTCATATTATGCCATCTAACCTCCTGAGCTGCATTTGTAGCACACACGAGCTCCAAATACTAGATGCCATAGCTTAGAATCTCTCCCCTTCTCAATTGTCATAGCTTAGAATCTTGTCAAATATATCTTATCTCTAATTCTCTATAATATAAAGCATGAGTTTTTGTTCGTCCATCAAACTGCATAAAACCAACATGCCTAGCCCCAATCTTTAGTCTAGGCACATGGTTGGTGAACATGCAAATATCACTGAGCGTGTTCTCGTTTGCGAATTGCATTAACCTAGATTTTCTCTCGTATCACATATAATTTGATAATATTTACTTTTTCTAGTATACGAGAAGACTAAATAGCCATTTAATTATAAATATAAAGCAGACGAACAAAAATTCTATAGATTAATAAGGGGGTCTCCTTTAATTCGGTGGTGGTTGAGTTGACTGCGGCGATGCGCTGTGCCTGTGATGGTGATACGTTCGACCGGCCAATTGATCGGGAGGAGAGGAGGAGGGTGGCGGCGTGGGGGCATGTGGCTTGCCGCACTGGACGCCAGCCTAGATCGAGTTCGTGGGCACGTTACGGAATGTAACCAGCCATCATCGTCCCAGCCGCTGGTCCTTTTTCAACAACTGGAATTTGCTGGACCTGTCGCGTGTTTTTTTTTGCCGGCGGTAATAAACCCTGCTATTAGGGTTCGTCGGCGGCTTGGTGTCTTCCTCGAGGAGGGGAATTGTTTGTTTCTGGGAGGCCTGCTGTCCTAGCTCGGTTCCGTGTCCTTTTGCCTGGTTTTACTGCGTGTGTTTGTGAGCATGGATAATACCATAATTTATCTTAAATATGTCTATAAAATATCGTTCTACTGTAATAATACCTTTTGATTATTTCATATAAGTTGTTTTAATATTTTTAACTCTTTTCTAAATATCACTCGTATTTTCTATCATTGTCAACTAAATGTTACATCTTTTACGAATAAGCAACTTGTCTTTTCCAAACTAGAACAAATAAAAATTACCAGAATTTTAAATTCTTGTGTACATGTCAAGAAAAAGTATAACTTAAATTCTTGAAATTTTTTCTTTTATGCCACAAAATTGAGTGATGTTTATTTTTTTGTCATGTCTTGTCTGTTTGACAACTGGATTCAGGAGTTATATGTCATACACTTATATGAGACAAAAAGCAAATTTTATAGACATTATCCGGCATTGAACGTACCGCTAACGGCGCTAAGTGATACTTTGCAGGTGGAGGGTGGTAGCAGCTGGTAGAACTGCCTTTTCTTCCTTGAAGCACTTTAACCGTGAAAGATTTCAGTGGTACTAATGCGGATTATAGAAGTGAGTCAAGTGATGTTCTCTACGTTTATGCTGAAACAAACTAAATGTTTAATGCAAATCGGGAGAAGACTTCTCCTATCAATAAATTAATCACTTATCAACTGCCAGAACGATGGCTTTGTAAAAGGTTTTATCCAAAGAGGAAACAGCCGTTAAGGAAGGCTCTGTGTCAGCAGTAGCACATATATTATTGTCATTTGTGACAACTCTGTACCCTGTTAGGGCATCACTGTCTTCCTCCTTTTAAACATATGCCAGAGCAACCTAATAATTATTTAGGGATATTTTGTTACGGTTCTAGCTCCAAGATTTGTATTGTAAATTAAAGTTTTATTATTAGTTTAGAATAAAAAATCATATTATTCAATTGAATACGCTTAATCCACTTGTAGCTTCATATGGGAGATTTTAGACAACAATGTTTAATAGTGAAGTCTGCAGTGATAGTCATGATGTTATTGGTTGAATTCACGACGGAATAAACGCCATGTGAAGATAATTGAGCGGCGACCGTGGTTGCTCATTGTGAGAGATAGACTTAGGTGAGAGATGGATATTTGGATGAGAGATTATGTTTCTTTTTCTTTATTGATTTCTCGATGAATACATAGAGTCTACATCCTACTAACTAATCTAACTAAATTACGACTCTGGCTTTATTCATTAATCTATTAGAACTCTCAATTATTACATATATGGATTCTAATTTGTCCTAGACTCTAATCAGACTCGGACTTTAATTTGTCATGGACTCTAATTTACCACAATACTACAATACCACATGGTATTGTTCACATAACTAGACCTAAGCCTGGCAGCATTGGCCCACAACCCATGACACATCTAGTATAGATTTCAAGAAGCATCTTGTAACTAGCTAGTGAGAATTTAAAGAAATAGGTGTTTCTCTACTAATTTATTTTTATATTCCGTTGTTATTGATTTTTATGATCTAAAACATGAATCTAGATTATCCGATAGAGAGATTAGATTCCATGGAGTAGCGGTGGCTATCGAGAATCTCTTCCAAACATGCTCCATTGCACGCTGATACAATATTATGTGAATATCCTCACGGTGTATTTAATTTATACAAGTTACATGAATACAAATGCCTAGCATAATTATGATGCGTAGCCATTTCTCCCTGGTGATGCCCCCACATCATTTGTTCTTCTCATCTTGTGTGAGTCCCTTTTTATGAGAAGAGAGTGACATGCCAGCTCCCTTGAAGGAGGGCTGAAAGGGAGAGTTCCAATTGGCAAGCTTCAGGCTTTGTAGCCTGTCTGTCCTTGTCCCTGATGGCATGGTTTCCTCTGCCTCCCATTCTATGGTTGGAAGGTTACTTTCACTGTTACAGTCAAGCAAGCAAGGGAGTTGGGGAAGAAGACAAGGGCTGGAAAATGTTTGTGTAGTTTTTTTACTCTGGAAAAGAAATCTGTCATGTAAACATTTTAGCTACTATACCAGCTGGGCATGCAAGGACACACTGTCACAAGCAAATTGGTGACTAATCACTCATTTTCATTGCAAATGAAGGGGACAAATATAATTGAATATCCTGCAGTATGTTTTTGAACATTGAAGTGGTCTCAGAGTTGACAAATTGGCATTACTTCTACTTGTAACTAAAATGTTCATGAGTGGACTTATCTAAATTAGAGCTGAGTCATTGGCGCTTGGTTGATTTGGATCCACAGAAATGACAAAAATTTTCGACATAAACCAACATCAGTTACAAACTGGTGTAACCAGTTCAAAAATGTGGTGGTGCAACAAAGTCATAGATACAAGCCGACAATTAAAACATAAATCTTAGCCTGGCTATCAACTATATAACAACGGTCTAAAGGGGTGCTCCTACATACCCATCAGTTTCGCTTTCCCGAGTTAGGGGTGTCCCATCTTGGATAGTTAGCTATCTTGTTGTCTTTCTTGTCTTGATAAGGTTAATCGGTCGTTCTGAAATGTTTGTGCTCTAAGTTTAGCTCTTGTGACTTTGTAAAGTGACTTTCTTGGAATACATAATCTTAGTAGGAACCTTTCCTGCTGGTTATTCTAAAATAAAATTAGAGCCAAGATTTCAGAAAAGTTTATTAACCTTTTTTTGTACATTTACACTCTATTTGTTACTTATGTTGTCTGTTATAGGCACAGCTTAACAAAGTGTAAAGAAGCCAACTTCATGTTTGAAACAAATGAATTCCTTGAGAAAGTTCAATTTCTGCATGAAGAGGGTAGATTCCTAACCTGGACTAAGTAGATTAATAATAATGATAATTGATGAAGAAAATAAATTGATGGAGCATAGTCGAAACAAGCGTGCACTAGGTAAACTGACTACAATGAATTCAAACAGTGACAGTGACACTATCCAGATTCGTTTTGCATTCTATATTATCCAGATTCGAAAGTGCCATTATTCAAAATCTATTATGGAACAGAAAGTGATATTTACATCAAAAATCATTTAAGGAATGGCTAAACCAACTCCAGTGACGGAAGGAAGTAAAGAAAAAACTCATGTAGCAATAAATTCGAGAGAAAGAAGCAGACAAACAGGAAAAGAAGAATGCATGTGTAGAGAGAGAGAGAGAGATGCAACTATGCAAGTAAACCGTTGGGAGCTGAAAAAGTAAGCAAAGAAGAAGAGAGGAGGAGGAAATCACAAGAAGCACACCAAGTTGGCAACTTCTCTCCTTCCATTTTTCCCATATATCCATTTGCTTCCTCTTCCTCCGCCTCCCCCGCTTCCAAATTCGCCATTTTTTACCACTATTAGTAATCGCTCCCCTCCCGCCTCCGTCCGTCTCCGCCACCCACGCGGCCAGCCCTGCCAAACCCTAGCTCCCACCCAGCTAGGCCAATGGCGGAGGACGGCGGCGACAGGGAGCAGCACCAGCAGCAGCAGCAGCAGCCGCCCGCGGCGGCGGCGGCGGCGGCGGCAGCGGCAGCGGCAGCGGGGGGTGGGGGTGTGGGGGAGGAGGAGGAGGAGGAGAGCAGGGAGGAGAGCGTGAAGCTGTTCGTGGGGCAGGTGCCGAAGCAGATGACGGAGGACGAGCTGACGGCCATGTTCAGCGACGTGGCCATCGTCGACGAGGTCACCCTCATCCGCGACAAGGCCACCAAGGCGTCCCGAGGTCCGGATCCGTACGCGCCACGCTCCCGCGCGGGCGCGAATTGCTCGAGGCTTCCCGTGCAATGCTGCTCGGGGGCTTGTTTGCTTTTTTCGGGGGATCGGGATCTGGGCTCCGGCGCGACTTGGGGGGGTGACGGAATCGGGTTCCGTTGCTTGCGCCGGGCTCTCGCGGTGTGGTTCCGAGCTTGCCTCGGGCAACGATGCCGACGGATTCGAACGCCCGCTTTTCTGCTCTCGGGGGTTCCCGTGGGGACACTGGGGTTCTTCTCCCTGTTTCACTGGGGGTTACTTCCTCCCGTTGCGATTTGTGCGCAATGTGGCGGGGAATTTTGCTTGTTCATCGGGAATTTGGTGTCTGAATCGCCTCGAATTGGCAGTTCCATGTGGTTTTGCCGTTTGCCATTTTAGTCTGGTTTCGTGCGTTACTGCGTTTAATGGAGAGACACATCTTCTACAAGCTTTGGGTCTTTGCTTTAAATTTCTTTTCTACGGGCAATTTAGCTCGAGTTTGTGTCGAATTAGTTGGATTTGGCCAAATGCTGGTGTAAAATTCTCGTTTTTTTGCGCTCCTGTGGTCAGGCAAAAAAAATTCTTAGTTATTCGGGGCTGGGCCGCTACTTTCTCGAGTTTAGTTTCCACAACTTTGAACTTTGGTGTTCCCATGCACGTTTTGATCTTGGGATGCAAAAGTAAGCGTTTGGTCTTCTGTTCAGTTCTTGCGATTTACTCCGTATAACTTCTTGGGCCTAAAACTTGATCCGGGTTGACTTTAATTGGAACCTAAGTATAGGTTGTCTGTGTCAATAAAGATTCATTTCAGCCAATAGTTGAACAAAGATGCATTCTTTCTCTTACGCCGGTGATTTGGCTAGCATTTAGGACCTATGAAACATGGATATGGCTGAAAAAACAAGTATCCGGATACTCCCAGATATGTATCTGGGATTTTTGTAATATTCAAAAAATAAAATAAATCGGATACTTTCACGATACTTCCGCAATATAGGATGTTGGAGGGATAGTCAGAACTGTACATGTGTTGCTGCTTTTGTGGATTTATAAGAACTGAAATGATTTACCGTTGCATTGTACTTTGAGATTTTGCTCTGAAATTTCTGCCCTTTTCTTTTGCTGTAATGTCGAACACTTTTTGTTGGGAGTGTAGGATGGTCAAATATGATAGTAATTGTCACCAATCTTTTGTGAATCATTGCTCGTTAGTTACTGGGCCTTGTTTTATTATGATTTTGATTCTCTTTAATGTCACCTGGAATTGGAGATTTGGAGCCTCTTCCATTTGGTTGGTTTGAGCTGATTTTGTTCTTTTTAGTAGTAATTTGATTTGGTGCAATTCTGTCTTGTGTTTTTGCTCTTGTTCTGCCCAAAGGAGTCAGAAGTGCATATCGCAACTAAATAGTGTTATTCTGTATGTGCAAATTCTTGATGACATTTCCTACAAAAAGATAATTTATGTTCTTATTTTCCAGGAATATGCTACCAGTTTTCCAGATGGCATTCTTAATTCTTTATCATCTTGTCTGTCAGTTTGATCTTGAATTAAGTTGTGCTGGACCTTTTGCAGGCTGTTGCTTTTTGATCTGCCCATCAAGGGAAGAGGCTGACAAGGCGGTTAATGCGTATCACAACAAGCGCACACTTCCAGGGGTTTGTGAACTCGTCCCTGACCTTTCCACTGGATATATACTTATATAGTCGTTCAATGTTGGGCAATTGCTTGCTGTGGATAAAGTAGGAGTGAAATCATAT
Organism: Zizania palustris; assembly: GCA_019279435.1. Classification (NCBI taxonomy): domain Eukaryota; kingdom Viridiplantae; phylum Streptophyta; class Magnoliopsida; order Poales; family Poaceae; genus Zizania; species Zizania palustris. Next base: position 5,175,839 of record JAAALK010000284.1, read on the forward strand.
TTTGGCAATACATAACTGTAGATGGAATTCAGTGAGATTAAGTGAAACTTTAGTCCATTGTTAGAACAAGGAATTTTGTAATTGATGTATGATGCATAGACAATTTTGGAGGAAATTCCTACGACTTTTGGAGGAAACCAAATACATGTTCATTCAGTCATTCTCACATATAATTTCATTTGAGAGGTCTGATGCAGCATCTCTCTCTCTCTCTCTCTCCAAACATCATCTAAGAGTGATATCAGAGTTGTGTAATGTCTTCTTTGTTTTTTCCTGACACGACAATTTAAGTTTTGTAGCTTACCCCAACTGTTTGGGACTAAAGGCTGCCACTGTTTCTGTTGTTGTGATTTAAGTTTTGTAGAACCGGTATTACTTCTCTTGGAGTTATTACGACACCGTTGACAATAATTCCTTTTTTCTGTTTGAAAACAGGCTTCAAGCCCATTGCAAGTAAAATATGCTGATGGAGAGTTGGAAAGACTGGGTATGAGGCTCTCTACAATTATTTCACTCATAATTCATTTGTATGTCCTCACGTTTTTCCCCTCGAATTCCACTGACATGTCTATGTTGTCCTTGTGTTGATGCTTCTGCTTCCAGAGCACAAACTTTTCATTGGCATGCTTCCAAAAAATGTAACAGATGCCAACATGACTGATTTATTTTCGCAATATGGGAACATCAAGGATTTGCAAATTTTGAGAGGTTCACAACAGACAAGCAAAGGTAAAATTTCCTTGTGGAAGGAATCACTTTTCCTGTTGATTGGGATGAAAAACACTTACATATTGAATTGTAAACTTTTTGAGCACTTTAGCTTACTCATCAACACTGGATCTTGCAGCTGGCTGTGCCTTTTTGAAGTACGAAACAAAAGAGCAAGCTGTGGCAGCTATTGAAGCTCTGAATGGGAAGCACAAAATAGAGGTTTGTGGAAATTGAAGGATAACAATATTTTTGGCCAACCTGTGTTTATAGCCTTTTGCTTCTTATCTCCTGAAAACCACCACCTTAGTTATCTTTTGCTGTAACACAAAGTCTCAGAGCCAGGAATAATACTATATCCTGTTCAAATACTGTGCCAACATAGTTGAACAAAAAATCCATTTATTGTATCATTGTATAGTGTTCAATATATCATGTAATAGTAGCATGATACAGGCCATCCAGATCAATTTAACCTTTGGTGAGTACAGAAATAGCTTAGCACAAATGGTGATGAATTCAGTTGTGCAATTTCAGGTTTATTCTTCTTAAATTTATGTAAATTAATATCAGTGCCATATACAGGATAAATTTGCATGGGTAAGCTAGACACCTAATATGACATGAACAGGTCGATACATGTTTGTCTAAAGCAATTCCATAGTCCAACACATTCCTAAAAGGTTATCCAATGTTTTTCTTAGTGGTCCAGTAATATTTGTTAGGAATATTTAGACATCCAAAGTCACCAAAATACCTAAAAGCCTTCAGAATACCAAATTTAATATCAATATAATTTAGTAATTATGCACATACTCTCGAAGATAACATATTCTGCACCCTTGAGATGATGGATCAATATACAAAATAGTGCTCAAGATAAAAAGAGTATTCAATTCGTGCATGCCATGTATTTATGTAGCCAATCATAAAAAAAGGTGTTATGGACTGACTATATTGTATCTATCAAAGGTGCAAGAAAAATCCTACAGCTGGGTAGAGATAGGCCCAATCTACTTTCAGTATCGATTTATTAGTATGGTTGTGTTGTGATCACTATTCTATCTCTATTTCTAGTTTAACCTGCTCGTAATATATAAGGGTAAACCACACCTTAAGTGGTGTCGATATATTAGCTATTTTTGTTTGAATTTTCATCAATATATTAGCTGCATAGATATTGATATGCCCTGATCTTTTGTAGGGTTCAAATGTACCTTTGGTTGTTAAATGGGCTGACACTGAAAAGGAAAGGCAGGCTCGAAAAGCACAAAAGACGCAATTTCACCCATCTAATATGTCAAATGTAAATGCAATGCAGCAGTCTTCATTATTTGGAGCTTTACAGATGGGATACGTGCCACAGTATAATGGTTATGGCTACCAGGTAAATTATGACAGAAAACTTGATATTATAGAACATCACACAACCACAAAGCTATTCCTAGAAGAGAAATAATCCTAACTTGCTTTTCACTCTGCTAAAACAATCCTTGTGAGGGACATTCTCTGTGGAAAACTTTAATCCAACTCTAATTCTGTTGTCTGCTAGCAGCTTAACACTGAAGTTTACTATTGTTATTCTTAACAGAAAAGGACATTCTTTTAAACTGCTACAGCCTAAGTCTTACTTAGAATTTAAGGAATCAGCCTATTATTTCATGAGCTTGAATTCAGTGATATGTTAATGTGTGGATGTATTTGGTAAAAACAAAATGAATTTCTTCATGGATTTGATTACATGTAGTATGTGTCCACTGGTAAAAAAATTGGGTTTTCAGTAGAGCGTGATGCTTATATGGCCACAATAAACCCTGAACATGATCTGCCTTGAGTTGTGGTTTGTAACTCTACTTCTGTTGATCTGTGCAGCCGCAAGGAACCTATGGACTTATGCAATACCCTTTATCTCCTATACAAAATCAAGCTGCCTTCCAGAATATGGTTCAGCCTGTTAATCAAGGAAGTTCAATTCATGGAGTCAATTCTGAACTTTCCCCAATTCTGCTCCCAGATCATTTAACTCAATGCAGTTAGGCAGCCCCTATTCGCCTGTGCCTGGTATGCAGTATCCTGGATCATATCCTGGCGGGGCCATCAATGGTCGTCCTTTTGTGAACTCTCACAATTCAATCAAAGTTCCAAATGCAAATGCTAATTCTCCCACTTTGTCGAGTACCAGCAGCAACCCTGGTCCTCAGCTAGAGGGTTTGTCTCCAATACTCATGAAAATTAGCTGTCACCCTTTACTTCTCAAGTTTGTTTTACAGAGGATACTTTTCATGTGTGCAGGTCCTCCTGGCGCCAATTTATTTATCTACCACATCCCACAAGAATTTGGAGACCAAGATCTTGCCGGCGCCTTTCAGAGTTTCGGTAGAGTATTGAGTGCTAAGGTTTTTGTAGACAAAGCCACTGGCGTTAGTAAATGCTTCGGTAAATAACTCGCCCTAATTCGAGTTCTGAGAATACCCATTGCATAAGCATATTTCGATAATTGGTTCCTAACTGGATTGCAGGTTTTGTAAGCTATGATTCTCCTGCTTCTGCACAGGCAGCCATTAGCATGATGAACGGATTCCAATTAGGTGGTAAGAAATTGAAAGTACAACTCAAGAGAGACAACAACAGCAAGCACAGTAATCCTTACTGACAGCGACCTCTGTATTGCCACACGACGAGGAAAAATTGGTACATATGTGTCACACGATTGATCGTCTCATTGTTTCCTCTGATAGCCTCCATCATGCGTTGTAGGTGGCCGGCTTGTGTATCTTTTGTTCAATCCTCACATTCTTGAAAATTCGTTGCATTGTGTTGTATTTGTTGCAGCAGTAGTTGTAGCGTCCATACCATCAGATCCATTATACATCAGACATTAATTCATTCAATTGTTTCCTTCTTTTTCACCTCTCACCAATCATTTGGAGATCGTCTCCTGTTGATCTCGGAAAGCTTCTCTTGTCGCTTGTTTAGATTATTAATTGTACTATGCTAGTCCAAAATGCAATCTTGTTAATTGCAACACTAATCCTAATTATTTGTCACTATGGAAGATGTTTGCTTCGTTACATTCAAAAGACCAAGCGTCCAAGCCTGACGGAATTGCCAAGCGTTCATGGATCAACGTAGATGTAAAAATTCAGGAATTTTGCCGGAATTTTAGGAGTTCTTTAAGAGAAGCTTGGCAGTGCACCACCCTACCATAAAATTCAGGGATTATAGGTAAAAAAAGTAGCTCCAAGAGATACTTTCAATAGCTCCAAAAACAAAGTATTCCTAAGATTAACATAATGGATCCTCACTCTCACTTACTTACTGTTTGGTTCAGGAGTTAGGTGGAAGCGAACGGTTTCGTTTTACTTTACATATATTTACTTTACATATATTTAGCTTGGAATTATATAGAACGGAGCGGTTTCCAAAAAGAAATATTCCTGATAGATCTGGAATCATTTGCTTCCAAAAAAATCCACCGAACCAAACGACTTGTCTTCCACGCCGTCCACTTTTCTTCTCATCTTCTCTGCTACTCTTGAATCAAACAAAGGACAGAATGACTCTGTTCTATCATATTCTAAAACTAAATAAAAAAACAGAATGACTCTATTCTTACTTCCAAAAGTAGAGCGGAGTCATTCCATTTTCAAAAATGTAAAACGGAGTTATTTCATTCCCTTGAACCTAACACCACATTAGAAACACACATCACTCCCTATCTATTTTTTTTCACACGCACGCGAAATTTAGGGCGCCATTTAGCGCCTAAGCAAACCGCCTGAAACAGGTGACATTTTTTTTTTGATAAACAGTTGGATAAGTTGTAGCAAGGTGGTCAGTTGGACACAAACTCATCACATTATTCTATTAACCCTCGATATATGCGACGAAGTAATGCTGTTTCGTGCACTCGTACGGCGTAAGCCCGTAACATGACACGGCCCACGGGGATGAATGTTCCTGGTAAATTGAAAGCTGTTTTTAATGCGGTGAATCTACATTTTCTTGGAGCATGCACACGCATTGTTGGCTGCCTACAATCATCGAGTAGTCATTCCACCAAGTAATGAGAATGACAATGAACAGTAAGATTAACACTTATTAATACGATGTACTAGTGAAAGAGACGTGAGTTAGCTGACACCAAATCTCAGTTAGAATGTTTTGGCAGAGGTTGTACTAGGACGTGCGACTTCTTGAGAAGTTATCTAATACATTTCGGGCCATGGTCTTCAAACAAGATCAGCCCGTGCGATTTATTTAAAATAATGATGTACTGGGCCTCCGTAAATATTTCAACGGTTGGTTGACAGGTGAAAAAAGTCATCATGGAATTTTTTTGCTCCTGTCGACCGTTGGAAATGTCGACAGGAGGAATGCATGAAAAAGTCCTGTCGACGGATGAAAGGTCGACAGGATCTGAATTTTTTATGTCGCCCGTGGTGGGGGTTTTCTCCACGGTTGAAATGTCGACATAGAAATACAATTTCACAGAAAAAAAACCATTTATAAAAAAATTCGGTGACAGTGCACGATCCATGTTGGCACGAACAGAATTGCCTCGTTCGTTTTTATGGGCTGCATTCCCGTCCTATCTACGGGCTAGAAATTCACCATTTTTTAAGTTTCTAACCACTACAAGTCTACAACTACCTCTAAAATTTAAACCTGAAACAAACAGACAATATTTTTTAAAATTCTCTCTGGTTGGAACGTTCTAACACCTGTTTGCCCAGATCCCCCACACTACTTCGAGATTCCTTGTTAATTCTCTTCTAAACCTAACCATGTGAATAAACCTTAATCCAAGCCCTAATATTCGATTCGCCTTATAAAAATCCCAAAACATTAGTACTCTCCAATATCCATCATAAGGACTTACCAAACTAGGCGTCGGCCATCACAAAAAGGGATAGAATTGGCTTTTAAATGGACTTTGGAAATTTTGATTATTTTCATTCTCTGGCTCCACGCACTAGCTTTAAGGGACTTTCTGAATTTTGATTTATTTTCATTCTCTGGCCCCAAGCACTAGCTTTAAGGGACTTTCTGATGCTGCAAATCCAAGATCGCCGCTTCGCCGGAGATTCACCTTTGCAAAACCATTAGCATCACAAACTATAAAGAGCAGCTATAACTCGACCATGTGAGCAAGTGCATGACGACGAGCCCTCTTTCCCAAGACATTTCAAAGTTGTAACACCGTCCAGCACAGCTCAACGTGATGGAGCGTGCAAACATTGACAAGCAGAAAGAAACTTCCATCCATGCAGTCCACATTGAAAACGAGGTGAAACGGACAGAAATCGGGCATCAGATGACAAAGCTCGCTAGTTTGTCAATTCCATGATGGCAGTGACTATGTCACCGTCTGCAGCCTTGAGTGCCTTCACCGCCCTCGACCTCGTCACGGAGGCCTGCGTCATCACCAGCTCAATGTCCTTGGGCTCAACACCAGTCTCATCGACAGCCTCATCGTCATCCTGAGCTGCTGTTGATGCCTCTGGCTTAGACAGCATGCTGCTCAGATCTGGTGCCTTGAATTGCTCGGCGGCCTGAGTCTGCAGCTGCGAGCTCAGATCCTCGATCTTGGCCTCCCCAAAGATGACATAGGTGTCCGACGTAGGGCTCTTGAAGACATCCGGTTTGGAGATGACAAAGAGGATCTGAAATGGGGCAAACATAAATAAATCAACAAACAGAAACCTAACCATTAAAGTTATTTAAAGAAACAGGATAAGAGTGGTCCGAATCTCACATTCTTGCTCTTCTTGACAGTAACACGACTCACACCAATGATAGCTTTCATGCCAAGCTTCAGCATGGCCTTCCTGCTCTTCTTCTCACTACGACTCTGCTTAGATCGTCCACTGACATCGCCTCCTGGTAAAAAGGGGGTAGGGTATCATGTTGAGAAAAAAACCAAATTTAGACACCACTACAATTTCAACTAAAAAGCTACAGAAATAATTGGATTTTTTATAATTCCAGGAATTCCCAAGAAAGGAACATATTAAAGTATTAGCATCACATGATAAGCTACATATTATAATGGCCTATTTGATCAACCCGTTAAGTTACACTACAATGTACCTTGCCAATACTCAAGTCCCCCTTTAATTTGGAAACATCTCCCCCCACAAAATGTATTACACATCTATGTGATGGTAACCAAGCAATGGCAAAATTGACTTGTTATGTTGTGTTGGAAGGTACTGGAGTTACTCCACTTTAAAGACCTATTAGCTGTTAATAATTTCAATTTTAAGTACCCTTTAGTAACTTTAAAGCATCTACCTTATCTAAGAAATGTGGAGGTAGCTCTCAAAAATAGAGGATGTCATAAAAAACACTTTAGTTTGCTCAGATGTATTATACACAACGTGATAGGGACAACTAAATCATAAATCCAGTAACAACTAAATTACGCTAGCATTTCCAAAACTAAATCATAAATTCAGAAACTACTCAATTACTCTAGCATTTCCACGACTAAATCATAAATTCAGAAAATGAAAAGGTAAAAAACAAAATGTGTACAGGGAGCCTCAAATGAACATCATAGATGGACTATCAGTACAGCACATATGTTGCTCGAGGCATTTCTTAAACTTAAACCATTAAGGTTAGGCAAAAATAGATTTGGATTGAGTACACTTCCACATACCCTCCACATCATCCTCATCTTTGTCATCCTCATCATCGTCATCTTCGTCGTCGTCATCATCCTCAACGACAGGCTCATCTCCCTGAAAGAAAAAAGGATTTGTTTCACTCGTCCGGAACATACAATTTGCCGAGTGCTTGACCGTCTACCACCGCACGCTAGCCACCAAACCCTAGCTAGCACACGGATTTAGCAGAAGCCTTAACCGCCCAGCGACCCAACAAGTCACAGAAGCACACACATTTGCGCCGACCGCCGTTCGAATCGAGCCGAGCAGGCGGGCGAAGCAGGGGGGCCACGGAAGGCCCGGATCCTCACCTCGTCGAGCTTCTGCTCCTCGATCTGGGCACGCAGCTGCTCCTCCTGCTTCTCGAGCTCGGCCGCCGTCATGGTGGAAGGAGGAGCGAACGAAAACCTTTGAACCCTAGCTACGGATTAGCGGCGACGAATGGGTATGGGCTCGTGGCATTTTATACCAAAATTCCGACCACATCCGCACCTGCACTGACAGATTGGGCCCATTCCAAGCTCCCGTACTAGGTAAGTCGGCCCACATAGAAAACGAATTCGGCCGATTATTTTCCTCTATGAATTTAGCCCAATAATGACCTTTTATCATATCATCGCATGCACATGTCATTATAATTTTTAAAAATTATCTACATACAACTGTCAGTGAATGTAGTGACCTCCATCTGTCAGTGACACATCGATGGTATATCGACAAACCGTGAAAATTGTAGTGGCACCAAAAAAATTAGAAAAAATTACTCACATGCCATTATAGTTTTCAAAAATTGACTACATGCCACTGTCAGTGACTGTGGTGGCCCCCATATATCAGTGACACATTGATGGCATATTGGCAAACCATGAAAATTATAATGGCACAGAAAAAATTAACCCAAAAAATTAACCCTATGTATAATAATTAGATATAGGATGCACATGTTATATGCTTATGATGTGATAAAAGAGAAAACATTACTTATAGTTTATTTGTTTTAGCTAAAGATTCTAGTAGCTAGCTGGTGAAAATATGGAGAAACTCACGTTTCATAGTTTCTAGGTTCTATTTTATTTTCAGATTCTACGGCTACTGATTTTCACAATCAGGTTCTAGAATTTAAATAATTTGTTTCAGCTTCAGATTCCTAAAACAAATATATGCTTAACTATGTGTCTGTTTGTTTCAGCTTCTAGCAGCTAGAAATTTATAGTATCTAGCTAGTGTGAGCATTGAGCTAGTGAGAATATAGAGAAATTAGTGTTCTTGACTTTTAGATTCTAGTTCTTTTCTAAATTATGCAATTATTAATTCATACAATATATATTTAAAATTTAAACAATTTATTTCAGTTTCATATTTTAGAAGTAAAAGTAACTATTAGTAGCTGAAATGTTCATGTAACACGACAACAAATCTCCATAAATAAACCCATTTAGAAATGTATCCACCTAAAAAACACGAGGATCACTCACTACTCATCAACAAATTTAACCCATTACCTACAAACTTTGAACGAATTCGGCCCATTTAAGCTTGCATGAGTTTGAATTTGGGCCTGTTGACGCTTTTCGTTGAATTTGGTCCACATTTTGGCCGTTCGTCAAGTTGGCCCGTTAACCCATCGCCGGTATAAAAGGCGACGAGCCCGGTCGCCGCCGTACTCCGAAGCAACGCCGCCTGCTCCATTCGCCGCTAGGGTTCTAGGGTTTTCGTTCGTCCGCCGCGCCGCCCCGCTAGCTCGTCCCTGTCCTCCTTCCACCATGACGGCGGCCGAGCTCGAGAAGCAGGAGGAGCAGCTCCGCGCCCAGATCGAGGAGCAGAAGCTCGGCGAGGTGAGGATCCGGACCTTGTGTGCGCCGTCGAATGATTGGGGATTCTGCGCCTGCTCGAGGCGCTCGGCAGTTGAGGTTCATGTTGGATCTCTGTGCTCGCTTAGCTTTGGGTGGGTGGCGTAAGGTAGCAGATGCTTAAGGATTCGGCTGTTGTTATGGCTGCAGAGTTGATAGGCCAGTGGCTTTATTCTGTAGAGTTGCATGAGATTTGATTGCTCCGTAGCCTTACTCCACTTTGCCTTCTGGGATATGTATTTGTTGCTTTACCTGCTTAATTCTGTTGTTTTATGCCCAACTATGTAGTGATGAAATGGAACCTTGTTTCTTTCAGGGAGATGAGCCAGTTGTTGAGGATGACGACGATGACGACGATGACGATGACGAGGATGACAAAGATGAGGATGATGTAGAGGGTATGTGAAATTGTATGCTGTTTAATCTATTTTGGCTGACCTTAATCTTATGAAATGACTCAAGTTCTGCATATTTGCATTACATGATCTGCTATCGTAGTTTAGGTGGTTGGATTCTTGAAGTCCACCTATGAAGTTCATTTCAGCCTGTACACATTCTTTCGTTTTTATTTCTTGCATGTACTTTGTTCATGAATTTTATTTATTTGTGGAAATGTTAGCGTGATTGAGTAGCGGTTGGCAACTTGCCATATGGGATATAGTTTTCCTAACGCGTAGTGAGACAAGACATTGCTTAATGTTACAAAACATCTCTGCAAGTTTTTTGTGCTATCCTCTATTTTTTCGATATGTTTCATGGTGCTTTGTAGGTATAGGGGTGCATTCACCTTAAGAAATATGAGTGTCTAAGCAAAATATATGTTTTGTAACAAGGGATCAATGGCTAATAGTTCTTTAAAAATGGAGGTTGTTCCAGTACCTTCTAGGCTTCTAAGCATTAAGCAAGCAGTGTAAACTTGTAATGTGAGATGTTTCCCGAAATTAAAGAGGACTGAAATGTTGGCACTATGGATTTACCTGAACTTTTAATGGGTGATCTACTAGGCCATCTCAGTGTTGCAAAAGTATATGTAATCTATCGTGTCATCCTAATACTATAATATGTTTCTTTTGGGGAAAATTTGAAACTAAAGAAAATTATATTTCCTCGTTGATTTACTGGTTTTATTTGAATCTTTAGGGCAGTCTAAATTGATTTGTTTCTAAACATAATTGCCTTTTTTACCAGGAGTTGATGCCAGTGGACGATCTAAGCAGTCTCGTAGTGAAAAAAAGAGCAGGAAGGCCATGCTGAAGCTTGGCATGAAGGCTATCCTTGGTGTGAGCCGTGTTTACTGTCAAGAAGAGCAAGAATGTGAGATTCTGCCTGCTCTCATTTTGTTTTTTTTTCAAATAAATTTATTTATTTGTTGGATTCGTCTTCACTCTCTTTTTTGCCCCATTTCAGATCCTTTTGTCATCTCCAGACCGGATGTCTTCAAGAGCCCTACATCTGACACCTATGTCATCTTGGGGAGGCCAAGATTAGGTCTGAGTTCGCAGCTTCAGACTCAGGTGCCAGAGCAATTCAAGGCGCCGGATCTGAGCAGCATGCTCTCAAAGCCGGAGGCATCAACAGCAGCTCAGGATGAAGATGAGACTGTTGATGAGACTGGCGTCGAGCCGAAGGACATTGAGCTGGTGATGACCCGGCCTCCGTCTCGAGGCCAAGGCGGTGAAGGCACTCAAAGCTGCAGACGGCGACATAGTCACTGCCATCATGGAACTCACAAAATAGCCAAACGAACTGACAAACTATAGCGAGTTTGGCTTTCTTGGGTTGTGATTCATTTCCGTTTAGTTCATCAGAATGGGGGGCTATATTTGTGGAGATGTCTGCTTTTTCATTTGTGCGCGCTGTTACTACGAGCAGCCCTGGACGATGGTAAAATAGTCTTTGAATTAAGACGGGGGTCTCCTTTTTCCTGCACTTAAAATAAGTTTGTTTGTCATGTATGTGTTCATCGCCAAGGTTGGTTTTCCAACAGGCTGATATAGCTGCAAAATAATCTTTTTTGATTATATCGCCACGGCGAAACACGGCGGTGTTTTTTCTGTTATATTATGTTATATTAAGGGGGTGTTTGGTTTCTATTTTTCTAATCATAGATTAATTAGAACTTAATAAATTCATCTAATTATCTTTTGATTATACAATGTTTTTATAATTAGTTTATTTTTAGTTTTTTTGATTTGATATCCAAATATATGAGACACGATTAAATTTTAGTCGGAACCAATCACCCTTAACACGAAACTACCCGATGTCTCAAGTGGTTGTTTCCGGCGAAAAACCGTAACACTCTCATAGATTATATCAAGTAGGATCGAGTTAAAGATGACAATGGGTCTATATTCATCGGGTTGACTATCTCAAACCCATACCCATTAGAAAACAATCTCCTCGTCAGATAACCCATATATATATGGGGTACCATTTCTCCCCCAAACCATACCCATCAGGTACCCATACCCATCAATAAACACACACACAAAATATGCTAACAAATAACAATTGTATATCTATCCCACAAAAATAATATTCACCTAATAGATTGATCAACCATTCAATCATAAAATCTACAACAATAGTAACAATGATTTAAACTCCCAAAACTATAACTTATTGGGTGATGAGTACCCATCGGGTAAACGGGTATGGATCTTAGGAACCATATCCATACCCGTGTACCCGTTGGGTACAATTTTTTTCCATTAATAGACCCACGAGTGAGTAATTTTACCCATATATCTACCCTAATAGGATAAAAAACCCATCGGGTTTCGGGTACGCATTGCCATCTTTAGATGGCGTCCATGTATGACAGATTATATTAAAGGCCCGTCCGGAATTTATCTTGCGCGCCCTCTTTCAAACTTTTTTACATCAAAATTCCAACTTTCTAGTATCTAATTCATTCATTTCTATACTCAAATAATTATCATAAACTAAGTTGAGTTTGATCCATAATTCAATCGTGCTTCACTAGACATAGTACCGTAGCCGGACGGCCCTGGAAGGAGTCGTGTGTTCTGTCTGGGCTGTCGCAAGAGTTCGCAGCCTCCCTCACTCCCTTGCGAAACACCAGCCCACACCTGACCGAGGAGAGCAACGAGGTCAGGTGCTGTGCCGATGACTTTATGAATTAAAGAACAGGTATTAAATAAAAGTTAAATAATTGTACTAAAGAATCAGTCTAGTAAAGTGCATTGAACCCTTTAAACTCAGACCATATGTTTTTGGTTCGGCTCTACCGCTTGCATATCTCGTGTTGGCCACCGGAAAGGCCTTAATCCCCAATTAATATATTTATGATTATGATGATGCCGTCGCAAGGTATGTTAGTAACTACACTTACATGGCATGTCTATTGCATTAATAAATCATTAGTGAGACTGCTGCTATTAGCCAGTACGGAGTACATCACTAGACCCTATCAAATTTTCACTAGAAATGAAATTCTTGATCCACACGTGTGTCGATCATTTCTATCAAAAACAAGTATGCTATTTAGTGCGCAATTTACTCTGATAATTCAACGTAGCAAAAGAATGCTTCGCACGGCCCAACGTTTACATGATACCTTGCCGGTCTACATTTACATGGCCTGAATAAGCGCAATGGAGATGGATCCACCACACTACGACACCTTACCAGTCTACATTTACAGGGCCTAGATAACCAATGCAGATGGAACACGACACCTTACCAGTCTACATTTACAGGGCATGAATAAGCGGTGGAGATGGACAGGGCATCTCCACGCCGACCAATCCCACAGGCTACAATGCAAAACGACCCCTACTGATCAAAAGCTGCACCATTGATGTGCGGACTCGATGCAAATTCGACAAATCACGCGACACCGGCTGGCCACTTTTATCAAATAAAGGTTTGCTTACTTTATCCAACGGGGAACTAGGATATTGGTTTTCGCAGTACAGGAACGCGAGTCATCATCCTTTGCCATGGGAATTTTTGAGAATACTTTTGTTAGGAGGGGTGAAGAATACAATAGGACCCGAAAGTACTCTAAATGAAGCTTGTTAATTGCGTTCCGTTGACCATTTTAGTTTCACTCTTAGAACAAAATGTTTTGGTAACCAGACAATACCGGTATACTGTTTCAGAGTGTAATAAAATAATATAAACAATTTAAAATCTATGTTAATACAATTAAATATAATATATTTTAATACATTTATATCTTAAATATAGTGTATAGCTTAAATACCAATATAATATATAGCTTATATAAGTAATATCTAATACATAGTAAAAAATCAAATGCAATTTTGACCGAAATGACCAGTACCGACCGGTATTAGACAGTATTGACCGGAATGACCGGTATTGAAGTCGGAACGGTACACCACCTAATACCGGTTTGAGTGACATAATGATATATATTGACTATTTCTGCCAGTACCAGAATTGATAAGTTTGTTCTAAATCCTTCGTTACCAGTCGGCCATTCATACTAGAGGATTTTGCTAGCGAGCGTTCTTTCTAGGCTCCAGTCATTAGCGCCTGCTTGGAGTAAAACTCACAATGGCCTATATATCTCATAGCGTCCTGTCTCACAAAATAAATCCAACATTTTGTTAAAAATTTATAGGTCCGCAACTAAAGTGGCGGACGCAGGGAGCGAATTGGGGTGGTGCACGTGGCGTCAAGGTTCCAGCCGAAGCAGTAGCTGCCCTTTTCGTTTGCTTTACGACTGTGGCAAAGTGGCAGTGACCGGTGAGTGACACACGGTCACTGGCCGGTCTCCTGTTCTAAAAGCATATTCATGCAATGCCTGTGTACGGTTGGGTTTGGGCTTAAACCATTTTAATTAAACTTATAAACTCCAAATCTAATTCCTATATGAAATACGGAGCGGAGCCGAAACGACACGGCAGCAAGAGAGGCCCACGTGCCAAAGTCGAAAATGTATCAAATGGGCCAAACGAAAAGCGTGGGGCCGTCGGTGTCCACTTACCTGCAATTCTAAGGCCGGGCCAAGCGATGATCGCGCCATGGCATTCCTCCTCTTCCTCCTCCTCCGCCGCCGCCGCCTCCGGTCCCTTCCTGTCCGTCGTGCGCCTGTCTCAACATCGAACGGACCCCATGCTGGGGCCCTGATCACCCTGGCACACATGAAAATGTTGTTAGCTCCATCCTTTCCCACCATTTTATATGGAAGATATATACACGGCACACATCACCACACGCTCGATGAAAGACAAGACCAACATCATGTCTCTGACCTCGCTAAATTTTTATGCCTCTAGTCAATTTTTGCCCATCCGAAAGAAATTGGCTTCGGCTTGACAAGAGCCAGAGTTTGCTCTAAGCCTCTAAGGTCAAAACACCATGGAGTTCAAGCCTTTCGGAAAGCCAGTATAAGCCGGATTACAACTATAAAGTACGTGTTTGATGAATTCTGAGCCTCCCAGACACCAAAGTTGTGACAAGAATTTTCTTTTTTAAAAAAAGACAGCGGAATAAATATCCCGACCACTTCACCCAAAGATAGGCAAGGCCACGATAATTACTGAAATGTTCTCTGCAGAAATTCCACGGAACCGGAGCTCGACAAACAACCGCCGCCCACACCCACAAGACTCCAGAGCTCAGAGACGCGTGTCGTCCTGCAGCAGCTTGCCACCTTACACCCAATCTATTTCGTTCGCGAGAATCATTCCAAGCAAAAGCAGGAGGGCAGTGGGGTGCAGACGTCTCTGCTGATGGCGGCATCAACGGCTGACAGCGGCCTGCGGGCTTGGACGTCCAAGGTCGCATACCAGAAGCGGCCATTGTTGGCAGTTGGCACCGGCCGCCATCCACTGGTTCATGCTGGACGGAGCCAGGGCTCCGACAGTTAGGGCTTGAAAATTAGGCCGAACTGTTTGGTTTCATTGAATTTTCATTGAAAATTAGGCCGAAAATGGTATGAAAATCATAAATGATCACTCGTTAATAATAATTAGCTCAGCTCTAGATATGATATATTTGACTTGGTCACTGCACTGGCAGTGGGTGGACCCACTCAATGACCTGGGTTTGTGTGTCTATACGGGCGTGTGTGGACTCCTGCTGGGGACTGGCCGCTGAGCTTGCTGATAGTCGACAGCACGGAAGGAAACAACCAAGGGGAGCAGCTGAAAGCATGCAGGCAGATGCGGATCGATGTCACCTTTGTGAATTGCATGTCATGGATTGGGGAATCTAATCTCTACCCTGGACTCAGGCTACCATGTGGGGATAGTGCTAGCGTGCTACACTCCTTTATCAAGATGGTCATTTTGATTTAACCATCCATTTACTTGGAGGAAGAAAGAGAATAAAAGAAAGAAACAGAGCATATTCCAGTGCCCGACAGTTTCCATCCAGATAAAAGGAGAACAAAATATACAGACAGACAGTAATATTTCAGAGTGGTGGATGCTTTGCGATACCTGTGGTTTTATCAGGCTTCAGGCTGTGAGATATTCTGAGTTGGAGCGTACCAATTCCATCTATCGTCCTGACTCCCTACACCACAAGCGAAAAAAGAGGTGTGCAGAGTGCACATCCAGTTCACACCAAGGACAAAGATCCTAAAGCATAACTAATTCTCCTTTTCAAGTTAACAGATAGCTCATGTGCTAAATATTTGATTAAAAAAATTTACCTTTCGTTTTCCTTGGAAAAGAGATATAACTTTGAACAGTTTATTATGCATGTTCTCAGAAGAAGAACACTACAAGAAGTCATTCCTTGATAATGATATTAGGTAAGGTATTCACTCGCTGGTGGGATGGCATCAGCTACGTTCATGAAGTCAAAGATCAGATTAGGATGTCACTTTGCCAAGATA
>JAAALK010000284.1:5192914-5269463 GCA_019279435.1 Zizania palustris
TCCGCTGGAGTACACGGCCATTTGGTCCACAGGTTCTCTCCGCCAATCATAGTTTCTCTCCATGGAGTCGAACCATGTGTTCACCATACTGCGCCTGCAAAAAACATGTCCGATTAGCTAGACGCAGAAAATGAAATTACGTCAACTCTTAATAACATCTCACCAAATGGTCCGTGGCTTGTCTGGCTACCAAGGACATCTGGCTGTGCCGGATCGCTTCCTTTGTGACCAGAGGTATTACACCTCTATGTCACTTGGCACGTTGCCAGATTTAGCTTCCTGTGCATTAGAAATGAGTTAGTCGCATTACATGTATCTATAGCTAGAGAGTGACAGATCGGATCTTACCAAGGCTTTAGCGTGGCGAATATGTCCGTCGGCACCATATCTGTGCTTCGGATCCGTCCCGCGGCATTGTCTTTTTCTGCTCGGAAGTCTTCTTAAATGCATCTGAAGACCAAATCTTGCAGATTCAAATAGGCGTCCCTCGCGGTTGCCAACCACGGAATCCTCACCTGAACAGAGATGCTATTTGTATTATATGACAACAAATCTCAACAATCGAAGAGGTAAAAAGTTAGAATTGTTTACCGAACGGTATTCTTCTTCAGTCAAATAGACTGACGATGAGCCCGTCGCCTTGCTCATTCGTTGCCCTAGCTTCTCCTTGTAGTAAGCATTGTTCGCTTGAATGCGGGCATACGAAATGGCGTCCTTCACCACCTTATGCGCATTGTTGTTGAAGACTACAAGCGCATGGTTATGGTGATTGCCGACTTCTGCAAGCAAAAGCGTAACTGCAAAAATAATGATTAGTATAGTGTTGTAACTCGAAAATTCTAAAAGAAATTGAAAAAACACTTGCATACCCAGAAGTCATGAGACACCGCCCCCTGAGCAGTTCCGTGTCGCCCGTCAGGAGCGAACCGGTACTGGTCCCATGTTTGGCATAGAACCCGCTCACCGGTCGGCATTGTCAGCATCCCTGGGTAGTGCAGACGGCACAGGTTACCCAATATCTGGTTAACCTGTCTGACCCTCGAAGTGCCGTCGAACCGAGAGTCAATCCAAGATCTAGAAATACATAATAAATAAAGTTAATTAGTTTAGTGAAAGAAATTTTTTGAAAACAAAAGCAAAACAACAGAAGAGTATTACACTTACCCGTCACCAACAGGCGTAATCTCGATCTTGGCTCCACCGGAAGAGACTACTGGTGGAGCGACCAAGTGACTCGTCCTGAAAGTTACCGAGGACCCGCCGGCAGCCTCAGCACCTTCCTCCTGACCCGCACCCTCCGGGAGATCCCCCTGCCCCGCACCGGCCTCTGGGTCATCCCCCTGCCCCACACCCTCTGGGTCATCCCTCTGTGCCGCACACTCTGGGACATCCCCCTCTTGCCCGCCACCCACCGGCCGATCATCCTCATGACCCGCACTCTCCAAGTGTTGTTCCTCCTACAAAACAGTATTGAAACAATAGTAATAGTTTATAACTGGCATAAAAAACAATCTGAAAGTTACCTCCTCATCTAGTTGAAATGCAATAGGCCGACCAATTAATGTCGGATCTATGCATCTCAGGAGCTGCTCTTGACGACGTCTGTTTGAAGAAGAGGAACTACCCTGGAATAGGGTGTCCTCCTGACTCGTCGGTGTACTCGCCGGAGTACTCGCCGATGAACTCCCCAAGCGGAAGAGCTTCCTCGTGACACTCTTCATCTTTTTCGACATCCTGTTCAAAATAAGCACAAACAAGCATTTATTAGTAAAGAAGGTTTGTACATATGAAAAAACATGTAATATGAAGTATATTGCATATCCATGTATCAAAACAATTACTTGTCAATTATCATCAAAATCAGGATCAATTTGTCCTTTTCTCCCCAAAGCACGCCATGTGACTTTTTTCTTCTTATGTTGGTGTTTCCTTTTCTCGGGAACTGCCACATCATTAGAATCGCCGAGAAAAGAATCTGTCGACGATTCTGACTCTACATTAAACGAAGTCGGCAATTCATCATCTTGATAAACCTCATCGACCTCTTCAACCTCCAATTGATAAGCGTCATCACTAGGGGTGTGTAGACGTTCCCGAGGATTCACTTTGTAGACTACCCACCAAGCACTTAGTTTTTCACATGGGTAGGGCATATAATACACCTGCTCGACTTGATGAGCAAGGACAAAATTGTCGCAACTAGATAATCGTTCCGCGTGTTTGACTTCAACCATCCCAAATTGGTTTTCACGAGTACCATGTTTAGGGTCGAACCAATCACAATCGAAGAAGACTACTTTAATCTCTTTATTCCCGGCAAATTTGTACTCGATTATATTGTTGATGATTCCATAATACATAATTTCGTGTCCTTGTCCATCAACGACCCTTGTAACAACACCAGTATTAGTTGTTGCCGCTAGAGGTCGATATGCTTCAAATATAGTTGAACGGAAGCGGAAACCATTAACATCGTAGCGACCGTAACTTTTGGCACTAATACTCCCGTAAGAGAGCTGTCGCAAGTCTATATGTACATTGTCAGCGAGCACGCACTGCAAATCATAAGAGATTATAAGATAATTAACCCAGTAGAGTAAAATAATACGTGTCAGAAAAGGTAAGGATTTACATGTTCTCTGAACCAAGTGAGAAAACTAGGCCGCCATTTACTCCTTCTCGACGCAATTTATCTAATTGCTTCTCCGTTGGTTGACGACCAGATGGCAAGTATTTCGAATCAAACATACTGTCAATGTAACGAATAGGTAAACAAACGGTATAAAATTTGGAGGTAAAATATAAAACTAAAACGAATCACTTACGCGAAATATTGTTCCATCTCTTCCATATTTGAGTACATGTAGAGCAAGGCATTTGTTCGTTCTTCCTGAGTTACATAATATGTCGTGGAAACACCAACAGTTATGCCCTTCCACCCAAATATTTGGAGATCACTACAAGGATGGTCTTCATCCATATGGTACCGTGTAGCAGGTGTGTTGACATTGTGATGCTCAGCGAAGTATACACTAGTGAAGTATGCTATCTCTTTCAATTTAAATTCTTCTGCGATGCAACCTTCAACTCTGGCCTTATTACCAACCATCGCTCTAAGCTTCTTTAGGGACCTTTCAATATGATACATCCACCTATATTGCACAGGGCCACCTACCTTAGCTTCATATGGCAGATGAACCAGTAAATGTTGCATTGGATTGAAGAACCCTGGAGGGAATATTTTTCCAGTTTACATAAAAGTACCGGGATCTCTTTCTCTAGCATCTCCATCATATCTTTCTTAATTTCTTTCGCACAAAGTTGTCTATAAAAATGGCTCAGCTCAGCTAACGCCTTCCACACATCATCATTCAGGTACCCACGAAACATTACAGGAAGGAGTCTTTCCATTATTATGTGGTAATCGTGACTTTTCAATCCATTTAATTTCCCTGTCTTCAAGTTCACAGCTCTTCTAAATCCTGCGGCGTAACCATCTGGGAATTTCAAATTTTTCAACCACCTCATTACTTGTTTTTTTTCTTTAGGTTTTAAACAAAATGGGGCACGTGGCTTGCCACCACTATTCGTCAACTCAAGGGTTGGTCGATTACAAATCTCAGCTAAATCTCTTCTCGCCTTTACATTATCTTTTGTCCTGTCAGTAAAATCCATACATGTACTTATAATGCTTTCACCAACATTACGTTCCTGATGCATAACGTCAATGTTGTGCATCAGAATTAGTGATTTGACGTACGGCAGTTCCCATAAACCACATATGTGAGTCCAATTATGTTCGGTTCCGAATCCTACAAATCCATCCTCATTTTCATTAAGGACCAACTCATTCAGCATATCAGCGATTTCTGTACCATTTAAACGCCTTGGTGGTCCCTTTACAACAATGCTGTCCTTCTTGAAATTGTTCCTCTGTAACCTAAATGGGTGATTCATGGGCAAAAAGCATCTATGGCAATCAAAGTAACAAATCTTTCCCCCGAAGTTCAGACGGAAACAATCTGTGTCCTTTGCACATATCGGGCATGTCAACCTTCCATGACAACTCCAACCAGAAAAAATACCGTATGCCGGAAAATCGTGAACCGACCACAGATACGCAACTCGAAGATTGAATTTTTGTTTCTGGTCATAGTCATATGCTTCAACTCCTTTCCACAATTGTTTCAACTCTTCAATTAAGGGCTTCAACATCACGTTTAGTCGTGTTCCAGGATGATCTGGACCGGGTATAATGAGACACAGGAACATAAATTCATATTTCATACAAAATGAAGGTGGAAGGTTGTATGGAATAGCAAACACGGGCCAACAAGAGTACGACGATGCCGTTACATTGAAAGGGGTGAATCCATCAGTTGCCAACCCGATGCGAACATTCCTTGCATCACTAGCAAAGTCTGCATCAAAATCATCTAGAGCCTTCCATGCCGCACCATCAGATGGGTGCACCATTACTTCATTATTCTCACGTACACCTTCTTTATGCCATCGCATATGTCTAGCGGTTTTCTTTGATAGAAACAATCGTTTCACCCGAGGTGTAAGAGGCATGTAACGAAGTTGCTTATGAGCAACCTCTGTCGTCACCTTCTCTCCGTCTTCATTTACGACCTCTACGAATCTCGGTTTACCACATTTTAAGCATTTCACCTCATTACTATGTTCTTTCCAGAACAACATACAATTATCTCGGCACACATCAATCTTCTCATACTCCATACCGAGAGCAGAAAGCATTTTCTTTGACTGATACATGTCTTTCGGCACCTTATGGTTCTTAGGAAGGATATCGCTGATCAGATTCAAGAGCTCCTTATAACAATTGTTTGAAAATGCAAACTTTGACTTAATAGCCATAATACGAGTCACGAAAGCGAGAACGCTTACGGTGGTGTGCTCATGCAATGGCTCTTCTGAAGCTCGAAGGATGTCGAAAAACTTTTGAACCTCCGGTGTTGGAGGATCCTCGGGGTTTGATTCAAACTCCGGTCGTATAGCATCAACCATCTCATCCATCCTATCGTCAGCAACGCTATCATCTTCTTCTTCCACTACTAATACCGTTTTTTCAAGGCCTGTCTCGCCGTGAAAAGACAAACTTCATAACCTGGCACGAAACCATATTTGCAAATATGCAACGACATCGTCCTCTTGTCTTGCCAACGAGAATTTCTGCACTTCATGCATGGGCACCTCGCGGGAGTGTTTGTTGTCAAAGCGAATGCACGATCAACAAATTTCTCAGCGTTGATTACCCACTCCCTCGTGTGAGCTCCACTTTTCATCCAACCACTATACATCCACCGTCGGTCGTCCTCAGCCATTCTATATGCAAAACATTCATTCAGTCAAGAGGCTCGCAACATACACACACCCTGGCCACCCCCCGCCTCCGCCTCCGGACAACGGAGGGAAGTAGAGGCGGTCGGGCGGCCGGCGACGCAAGGGGAAGCAGAGCCCACCGGCATCGCGATTCACCATGACATCCGGCGGTGACCGCCTGGACGTCTAGTCGGCGCAGGCGACGCCATGGCAACCATGGTCTATAGGAAAAGATAGGTCCTAAACCCACCCAAGAGTGACCGACAAAACGTGGTATTTATGACGAGCCATGAGTTCGAACGAAATTTCAGCAGCATAACCCCGCTGTTCTCCAATTGCACGCCTGATAGTGGTGCAATGGAGAACAACAAGGTTATGTTACTGAAATCTCATTCGGACTCATGACTCATCATAAAACCACGCTCTGTCGCCCACTCCGAGGCTGTCCAAAAAGGGACAATTCCGGACCTACACATCTCACACGCATGACACGTGTGAGACATGTTGGTCCGAAACGGGTGACGCATAGGTTTCGTTACACTATCTACGTTGTTGTCAAATAAAAAATTGCATACGAAAAAAAAAACTATAAATTAATAGAATAATATAATTAGAATCATATATACATAATATCACAACATATATTGCATATTAAAACAAAACATCACATACAAGACATACAAGACATACAGATAGGTCTTCATGAAATAAACAAGTAAATCTCATTAGGGCATTACATGTTTGCTGATTTTACCTTACACCTTTGTAAGATTAACACATCTATGTGCAAAGCCTAGAAACGGATAATACACATTTTGGTTCGGGCGAAGAAAACTGAAAAGACAACATTATGCCTCAATCTAGGTTAATTAACATTTTTAATTAAGGAGAGATATGCAAGAGATGATGGTGGTATGCATTAGCTAGGCCCTACATTATTAGATAAGCACTGCACAGAGATATTTTATGCCAGGGTACACTTGGTGCAGAGTGCAGAGTGTAGGCTTATGAGCAAAAATGTTTGTTGGTCCAGACCAATATACACACGCATTCGCTGATTGTGACGCACAAATTGTCAACTGTTACGCGGGAAAGCTCAGGTCAAGATGGTGACACTCAAATCATGCAGAAAGCCTACCCGGCCAACGTAACAATCATAGCTAGCCGAATTGAAGCCAATCATTGGCCAGGGAATATAACCCGTCAAAAGCTACTTAATTACTCGCTAATCCGTCCTATGATGCTATATATGACCATCTATCGACACGTTCGCAACTCGCCAGTATTATTTTAAGAATGACAACTACTAAGCATTAAGTAAGCATGCACCAAGTGGACGTTGCAGCAACAACTGCAACACTCTACACTACTCAAGGCATGCCACATGTAGTACACACAAAAAATGGCGACATGTTAACTAAAAAATGGCGACGACTACAGTGGAATCGGGACGAAGCACGGACCTCACGAAGACGATGAAGGCTCGGTCGCTTCCGATCAGGTGAGGGGAGTGGACGAGGACACCTCGAACCGGGCGGGCGGCCGAGGCGGCGGCCGGGCGGCCGGGCGGACGGCGGCCGGGCGGGCGGCGGCCGGGGGGGCGGCGGCCGGCCGGGTGGCGGCGGCCGGGCGGGCGGGTGGGCGGCCGAGGCGGCGGCGGCCGGCCGGGTGGGCGGCGGCCGGGCGGGCGGGTGGGCGGCCGAGGCGGCGGGCGGCGGGGCGGCCGGGCGGGCGAGGGCGGGCGGGCGGCCGGGCGGCGGCCGGCGGCCGGGCAGCGAAACGGCGGGGGCGGGCGGGCGGCGGCCGGGCGGCGAAGCGGCGGCGGCGGGCGGGCGGCGGCGGCAGGCGCAGGAGGCGGGAGTGCGCGCGTGTACAGGGAGTTAGGGCTCCCTGTACGCGCGCGCGGTTGGGGGAAAAGCCCCCTAACTTCCGTCGGCCAACATTAAAGCCGACGGAAGTTAGCTAACTTCCGTCGGCTTTAATGCGGGCCGACGGAAGTTAGGGGGATCCGAGCGGCCGAGGAAAAATCCCGCTAACTTCCGTCGGCCACTGTCAGAAGCCGACGGAAGTTAAGTTAACTTCCGTCGGCTCGTGGAGGCCGACGGAAGTTATTTAACTTCCGTCGGCTTGCCCAAAAGCCGACGGAAGTTATATTGGCCGACGAAAATCTTTTGTTTTGTTGTAGTGGTTTAAATTTTAGAACTTAATTTTCAATATTGTATATTAAAGTTTTCGTCATTTTTTCCAGCGGTTTTATTTAGCATTAAGGCCATTGCTAATAGAAATATAACGTACTATATTAAAATTATATTTCATTAGAAATAAGTAATGACTAGTCGATCAAGATGCAAAGGTCGACCGTATCTTTCAGCAGTTAAGATTTATATATTTCTAACATTTTAACAACTAAATAAAGTTGATTTAAGTAACTTTTTAGACATGCACTACATTAGTGTATGAAGTATTCGAACATCTCACTAGCACTCTACCAGTAGCTGATAAAAATCTTAGTCATATTCATTAATTAGATATCCAAGAGAGAATCTGTTTATTAATGAAGTGGGAATTAATAGTACTTTGGACCCTTTTACTTTATTTTTGTCGATGGATATGTCATGTCATAGGACAGGCACTGTTCAATTAGTCAACTTCAATACTAAAAAACTATATATATATATATATATGTGCGTGTGTGAAAATGTAAAATCTTATACGACCTTATTTTATTTTTCATATAATTTTTTTCATGGTACAATTATTTTAACGTGCTAACAATATGGTGGTGTTATTAATGGCCAAAGTTGGAGGGGCAGAAAAAAACAAATTAAAACATAAAATATAATTAACATGCAAATGGAAGACTGCTAGGGTTAATTCGCTAGCTAGCCAGTGGGCAAAAGGACGACAAAGATCATGCATTCACCGAAGAGTTATTAATATCTACATATATTGGTGGATCAAAAAAATTTAGGTGGACTGAAGTATATATATATATATATAGGTCATAAATAATATAAATAATATGTATATATATAGAAATTATTCACTAATAGTACCAACAACAACAATAAGATTTATTTATCAACCCATCGATCTGTCGATTATTTCTTCCCTCATAGTACTGTCGTACTCATTCCATACAAACTTCACTTTTAAAATAAAATTGATGAATTAACGATGAGAATAAAAAAAACTAAAATATCGTAATAGATAAAGAGTAGTTAAGAAGTAATGAAGAAATAAAATAAAACTACTTGAGTTGTAACTGATGGAGTTTGAAGTTTTTTACAGGTTTGAGGAAATATGAATATATAGTTATGACAGTTTTTTTCGGACAATTATCAAGAAATAGAAAATTCGTAATCTTTTTAGTCCTTTCGTAACTGATCAATTAAATCGGTCAATATATATATCACTGAAACATGGTTAGAACATAATTTAAAACACACACACAGCGGTGCAAACTAAGAACAACTGCATAGGAACTTGCCCAACTTAACACAAGATGAAGCTACGTATATATGTATACATACATATAATATAATATATATATATATATATATAATTAGGACGATGTGATATGATCGAGAGAGGAGACGTCGTGCCCACGTGAATGTCTCCCAAACAAACATTCACGTCGAGCCCGGCCTCCTCGATTGATCGATCTATATCATATATCCATCATCGTCTTCCTCGCTTAATTAGGGTTAGCTAGCTATCTACTAGGGTTTCTCGATCAGCAGTGTCGGCCATTGTTTTCCCCCGACGTCGTCGACGACACAGTAGTGATCTCGATTCTCATGTTCCATTATTGTGTTTGCATTTGGACGCGTGTTCTCTCACTACCTGCTCGAGCTAGAAGTGCGTAAACAAATCGTGCAGTGGAATCATGTCAGTCCTGCGTGGTCAAAGTGGTAACGTGAGCAGCACACCATATGTCAATGCAAGCACACACACATGCATGCACATATATGTGAATTAAATTAAGTTTAATATTCGATTGTATCATTGTTGAAACTAGCTAATTAATAAAAATAATCCTCCCTCCAGTCTTGTAGAGACATGATGAAAATTCACGGCTTTTTAAATACCTTGTTTAGTGATTTTTATTGTAGGTGATAGCTAGGAACTAATCAAATTTATACGTGATAGCTAGGAACTAATCATTTGAATTTTAATATACGTGGAATTGGTTTATACTACATAATATCAGGAAGAAACAATGTACGTGATAGCTAGGAACTAATCAAATTTATTTGAATTTTAATATTTTATTTAAATTATTGGTATCATTTGAATTGCATGCCATGTCTAGCAATAATAATACCCAGAAATTGAAAATATCAGAAAACACTCAAATTTGAACTAAATTTAGCATTTGATATCTTGGTGTCTCCTATTTATAAACAAAAAAAATATATGAACCTTGACGTACGTGGAGGTACGTACATTACGTCAAAAGTGTGATTATTTCCCTAGAATTAATGAAAAACTTGTATACAATTGTGTGTTGCAAAGGAAGAAATCACTCTGTCTAGCTATCTAGGAGCATGGAATAATGGAAGTATAACAGTACTAATCAAGCATTTAGTTAATTATTAGACCTGTTAAATCAAAGGAAATTAAACCAAAATTTATAAATGCATGCATGCATGGATTCTTTGTCAAAAACATTTGCGCGCTCATCACGGCAAGACACGCATTCAAGCTAGAAATATGTTTCACTAATCACGTAGTACTATATGACCTCTGTGCGTTTGGACTCTTCCAAATTGTAATTAATGGCACTAGAGACAGCTAGAGTACGTGTGCTGTCTGCACAGAATTGAAGTACGTGTACTACGTACTACTGTGCATGTCAACAACATTGCTCTGATTAGGTCGTAGCTCGATCCATGCAACAGATTGATACCATGCATGCTATATATATCTTACTTATTTCTATCGATCCATGGATGCTTCATCTCGTGCAGTGCACATGACGGTTTCTGTAAACTAATCGAGCAAAGAATCTGGTTGCAGTGTGTGTCGATCTGTCACACAACAACTCGCAATTAATACATGTTGAAAGTATTTGGCTCATGCGTTAATAATGCGCTAGCTCTAGCTTCTGATCAGTTGTATGCATGGGTTTGATCGATGCTGTCTTGCAACTCAACCTTAATTTACTAATTTATCTGAATGTGAATGTGCTAGCTAAGAAAGAAGATAGAGTCATATATAGACACGTACAATTAACTGAATTAAGCCATTTATCTATATATAGAGAGAGGGAGAGAGTCTCCGCTGCTACTAGCCTAAATATATGTCCGTTCTATTATGTACGGATGCGCACCGTAAAAATGATATAGACATCTTTACAGAGTGTTAGATGGGTTTGGCCCTCTATGGATTCAGGGGTTAGAGTTAGTTTGAGTTAGATTTACCCCAACTAACCCCAAAATACCCATACAGGAGGGTTAGAGTTAGGCTATTTCAATCTAACCCATCAAAAAAAACTAGCACCTCCAAGGGGTGCTAATTGGGGCTAGTTTGTGTAAGGCCTACCCAAAAAAAAGGAATTTCCAGCCACATAGGATCCCCACACAGCCACACACCACACAGTGGGACTAGTCTAGCCACAATAAATCAAGCTGAAAAGTAGTCAAATGATTGAAAAAGTAACTAATTCTAACATCTAACCCTTGCATCCATACACCTCGAGGGCTAGAGTTATTTCAGAGTTAATTTAGGGTTACAATTTAACTCTAACCTCTAGCACTGCTAGAGTTTCCATACAGGGCCTTTGTCAAGTATGTTCCATCGAACAAATCAAGGTGGCTGTTTGCTAAGTTTGTAAACCGACACATGCAGTGTTACCAATTTGGCACAGACGATGAAGTGATTTTCGTGCTATAGTTACGCGGGTAGCCGGCCATTGTGTCTGTGCCGGTTTAAAACATGAAAATAATTTAAGATAGGAGCATATATATATATATATGTATATATATATGGGCTTAAGTTTCATCATGGACTGATCAAGTGCCACAAAAGATCAGGAAAAACATGGTCTCGGGAGAAGGGAATTCTGGAGGATTCTTGCGACAGCAGCAATTGAAATAAATTAACAATCTTTTGCCTAACTATAGCTAGCTCTAGCTAGTTAACAGCACTGCATGCAGCTTCACGCATGCATGCATGCACGCATGATCCATATATACACTGCACGTACCCTTGGTATTACGCGACGTGGAGGAGTAAACTCTACACTGCTCCGTCGATTCTCGATTATATTCTTTGCTTGAAGTCGACGACGACCTTACAATCATCCCTAAACCCTAATTAATCTTTTAATTGCTCTCACGCTGTTAAATTTACTTGCATCCCTGTACATGCATGCCATCAACAGTATTAATTAATTTTATACTTAATTTCTCATATTTTCCTCTCTCTATTATATATATATATATATATATGAGACGTGCATGTTGGTATGGCTTAGATTACTGCAGCCAACTAATCTCTTCCTGGCGACAGAAGAAAAATCTGACAGGGATTAATTGATTGATTAGTAATTGTACTAGATAATAACTAAGAATCTTCCTTAGATAACGAATTGATGACGGTGACTTTGATGATGCCCTGGTGTCCAATTAATGGAGGAATCACGTACCTGTGTCCGGCCATCGCCTTTTAATTTGTTTTGCAGTGGTCAGTGACAGATTATGTGTGTGCATGGGAGCTAGCGCTCAATATCGTCCAGATTAAGCTAGGTTTACTTTTAGTTACTTTGTCCAGATTGATTGGTTTTCTTAATTAATTAATTAATTAACCCTCTCTCTCTCTCTCTCTCCTGGTCAGGCCGTCAGGGTGGCATCTCTTGAGAAGCTAACCAACAGCAGCAAGTGATTAATTGTCTCATGCCTCGTGTGTGTCTGAGGAACACCACGCACTGCGCATGCATCGTCGTCGTCGTCGCGTCGTCCATTTCAGCTCCCAGGCTAGCTACTACGACATGAATAATGTCGTTGCTAGCTTATAAATATAGCTCGCTTCACACTCCCCGGTCGCCATCTTGCTTGCTTGTTGTTGGCTAATTATTCGCGTCGACGTCGTCGCTAGGGCTCATCTCTGTCCGAGCGGCAGTGGCGGCTCCAAGGGGTAGTCCAGGTGGGCCCTGGACTACCCCAAAATTTGCCTCAATACATGTTTAGATATTTTATTTAAATATTGATTATGTTTATATTTTTTTATTTAAAGGTTGATTCTAGTGGATTTATGATATTAAGGGGTGTTTGGATTCAAGAGCTAAAGCAAAAGGGGCTAAAATTTAGCCTCTTTAGAGACTAAAAATCCAAACACCAAGGCTAAAAAGGGGCTAAAAATTTTTAGCCCATTAGCCCCTAAGGAGGAGGTAAAGAGGGGGCTAAAATGCTCTTTTTCCACCCATATCTCCACTATGTATGCATGCATGAAAAATAAGAGCAATAAAAAAGGGATATTTCAGTCATTATACATAGTAATAAATGTTTTAGCCCTTTTTAGCTCTTGGATCCAAACAGGAGTTGACTAAAATTTTAGCCCTTTTTTAGTCATTTTACTTTATCCCCTTGGATCCAAACAGGCCCTAAGAGATATTAATGTTATATTTACCATATTTAAAAAATATATTACACTTTGAGTTTATAATGGTACAGGAACACCCATGAAAAAAATCCTGGAGCCGCCACTGCCGAGCGGCATACTTATTAGCTTACTCTGTCCGTCGTCCTTGCCAAGCTCAAGCTCAAACTAGTTGTGTTGATCGCCGGAGATCTCCGGTCGGTTTCCGGCAGTGTGATGTACATACTGTGTACGTAGACGGTAGACATCATCTCGTACAGACGCACGTACGTACGTAGGACGTGGAGAGAGAAAGAGAAAGAGAGATGGTTGGCGGGTCGCCGTGCGCGTCGTGCAAGCTGCTGCGGCGGCGATGCACCAAGGACTGCATCTTCGCGCCCTTCTTCCCCGCCGACGACCCCCAAAAGTTCGCCATCGTCCACAAGGTCTTCGGCGCCAGCAATGTCAGCAAGATGCTCCAGGTACGTACACGTCTCTCCGATTCTTGCATGCATGCAGGCAGCCAGGCAGGCACGCACACATGTGTCCAGGGTGGGCACTAATGGCGTCCGTACGTTCGATGGTTTCATGCATGCAGGAGCTGCCGGCGCAGCAGCGCGGCGACGCGGTGAGCAGCCTTGTGTACGAGGCGAACGCGCGGATGCGGGACCCCGTCTACGGCTGCGTCGGTGCCATCTCCTTCCTGCAGAACCAGGTGTCGCAGCTGCAGATGCAGCTCGCCGTCGCGCAGGCCGAGATCCTCTGCATCCAGATGCAGCAGCGCGACGGCGCCGCGCAGCAGCTTGCCGCCGTCGGTGTCGGCGACGGCCATCACAACCACCCGCTCATGGCCAACCAGCTGCAGCAACACCAGCAGATGGTGGTTGACGCGGCCGACTCGGCAGCCTTCCTGGTGCAGAACGGAGGGGGCGGCGGCGCCAGTGGCCCGCCGCAGCTGATGAGCAGCTACGGCGACTACTCGCCGGCCGCTGGCGGCGGCGTGGTGCACTACGTGACGGCGCAGGAGCACCTCAAGCGGGAAACCCTATGGACGTAGTCAGGTCAACGTACGTACTCGTGTAGCTCTCCGCGTGTAGCCGTGCTAGCTTAGGGCTATGTTTTGCTACTCGATCCGCCTCTAGCGTAGCGTACAATTTTTAGGGTTAGTTGTAATGGTGATTCCGATCGAACTATTGGGAGATCAGTATTCACTACTACTAATTAAAGTTATTTTCACTGGGGGATATTTTGGTATCTGCACGATCAGATACACAATCGTGTGCGCTACAGAAAGATTATTATTATTTCTTCACTTAATGTGCACGTGATTAATTTATATAATGTCATATATATACCCACACATATATAGATTACAGTGGTAGCTAGTGTTGATTTCTCAGCGTGATGCTACATCTAGCTAGTTATATCATCCTTGTTCTCATCTTCTATATCTGCAATTACCAAATCAATAACACTATGTGAACTCACGTCTTCCTCCTCAGCAGCGACCGGTGGTGAAACTAGAGAAAAATTAAAAGGTGCATCACTTTAAACACAAGACTACGTTGGTGCTAATGCGATCTAATATTGTGTACAGTAGTTTAGAGAAGGCACACATATGACATGAGGATTTAGAGAGGCTGAAATCTACCTTGTGTATAGCCCCTACATTCACTATGATTATTGCAAGTTATGAGAATTGTTCTACATGGGACCAACTCTCTGATTATTTATGATTATTACAAACAGATGAAGTTGGAAGCACAGAAACCGGTGAAAATAGATCATTGCGATGCCATGAATCACTAGGCCATGTTAGCATTCCATATTTCCATCCACTGCAAAAACAGAGTGTCTTCCAGCAAGATCATGGACGACAGAAGGAAGGCGAGTACATCTCATGGCCAATTACAGGATCTGACCTCCAATGACTTGTTAAACCTCTAATTTAATTCCTATTCAAACAACAAATTACTCTTATAAGAACCACAATCATGATCAAACAGGGAGCAAATTTTGGAGCTGAGAAACACACTCTTAGGTCATGGCAATTGCATTGACAACCAACATTATGGCAATACAGTTTGGTTAAACAGGTCAATAACCAGTATGACAATAGGTATATTGTTGTTTCAAGTCATCATGCCATCGTCTAATTAATTACATCGTGCTTCCATGGCAGGAATCCTCTAGAACTTTTCTATGGTGATACCATCTCTGACTACCTCATATGCGTCGCGGCTGCGGATCTTCTTCACACCAGCAGTGAAATGAACCTTCGATCCCTCAGTCTTGATGGCCGTCACCTTGGTCCAAACAAGCACTTTTGTCTTCAAACCCTCGATATCAGAAAGCTTTCCCTTCTCTAGGTAGCCGGTCACACAGGTAAAGAATCGCAGAACTGATGAATCCTTGTACCCAACATCACAAGTTGATGGAATGTACACTGTAAGCTTCTTTGTCTCCTCATTGAACTCGTAGTTAGTAGCATCCCTTGGGAAGAGGCCAGCAGGCATGTCATATTCCTTGAGAAGGTCTGGCAATGCTTTCTGCATCTTCCCTGGGACCAAGACACGTTTTACTCAGATTAGCAGAAATAAGTGTTCTAAAACATAATGAAACATGGCCTACAGACCCCTAATAACATGGAGTGCATTGGTAATACGCATGGGTATCATATTTATCTTTTGTTATGTATCGCTGCCCATAACATTGTTATTGAAATTGTCGCTTGAGTAGTCAAAATTTGTCACCTTAAATTGAACTGATACAATGGCCATTTGAGGAAATGATGCAAAACAACTAAATATGGAGAAGTGTAAGCTATGTTTTTCTCCTTGAATAGCTCTAAAAACTAGTTGTTGCCATATATTAATTAGGTGGTCCAGCTATTAGCGGTTTCATATTTTTGTAGAGCTAGATATTGGTGTATATTGATTAATGGTCTTCATATGTAAAAACCATACAGCATATTGGATAACACAGGTATTTGCAATGTTTGTACAAAATTTGAAAAATACAGAGTACACATAGATACCTTTGATCTTGTTCACCATCCATTTGGCTCCTTCTCCGATGCTGCTAGAGATGGACTGGGTTCAACATGTAAATATTAACGTTAGAACTTAAAACTACATAATGACGATTTGGCTTATCCCTAGCAGAATCGGGAACTCAGTGAAACACTGTAACCTACCAAAAATGTTTTACACACTACATTTATATTTATGGTAACGAATATCAGAAGAAAGCCATTAGAAGTACAGTGTTCTATAAATAGTTATCCTAACATGCTTAATAACTAACAAATGCCAAAATATAAGTAATTGAGAACATGATTATTAATAACGGATATGCTGGATCAGAATGCTTTAGCAGCTCATTTTGCATGTTCCTGTAAGTTGTAACATTCACATATTATGATGACAAAAGTCGTGCCTAATCAACGGAAGAGAAGACAAGGAAATCAAGTTATGCACATACCCTAAAGCTAGGTGCGTGAAGAACAAACAGATATATACTAGATAAAG
This sequence comes from Zizania palustris, assembly GCA_019279435.1. Classification (NCBI taxonomy): domain Eukaryota; kingdom Viridiplantae; phylum Streptophyta; class Magnoliopsida; order Poales; family Poaceae; genus Zizania; species Zizania palustris. Next base: position 5,209,372 of record JAAALK010000284.1, read on the forward strand.
AATTAGCTGTTTAATTGACCAAAGACCTGCTTAGTCCTTTGGTTGGTAATGGATCTAGAGCATGCCAAAATATCCCCCACCCTATCTATCAGCTTACATGCCACACAGACCCTTGTATTCTCACAAGTCACTGTATAATCAGGAGTTGGGACCAAACAACTTCCTCTATAATAACTGTATTCCTCTTTCCATGTAGATACAAGTAATACAACTACAACTACCTACTTCGCAAACACCTACAACACAATATCAACCACAATCAGATCATCATATCCACTGTGCATCTTCAACATGGACTTGGATAGCTGGACGCCTGGACGTGATCCTTTCATTGCAGCAGATTCTCCTTTTCAGTAGATAATTATATACCATGTAGTTACTCCTGCAGATGCTCTGACCAGTTATTGTAGTGTTAATTCATACTGAATAAACCAGGAAATATGCAATCATAGCTGCTGGGTAATGGGTAGTGGAAGGACAACGAGGAGAAACGATGTCATAGGTAGTGGGCCTACGGTGGTGTTTACCCCATCATGGGTTCAACACATGACAAAGTGACAAACAATCATCATTTTTCATGTTTAGCCAATGATTTATTTTCAGATTGCCCATGATAATGGCTTCAGTAGATTTATAGTGAAAAATGCTTTGATAGTGGCAAACTTCGGTAACTTCTACAAATATATTTAAGAAGTAATAACTAGGCAAACTAGCGGTGCCATGACCAATGACAGGGTTTTAAGACCATGCAGAATTGCAGTACGAAGGAACAAAGGCAATATGACAATATCTGCACTAGAGTTACCTAAATAGAATGGACCTTCACTGTAACTGACCGATATGTTTAAATGTAATGCATGTACTTTGATTGTCCCTGCATGTATTCTGTTGCATTACCTCTGGAGTCAAAGTCGGTAAATATTCATGTCAAAGTTCAAGACATGTGAAGCACATTTGAACGTAAAGAACATAAAAATACTAGCTCCTCAATATAGTTTTGGTGTAAGAAAATATTCATGTTTTTTGCCGTTATGTTGATCAGTAGCAAGGTCTGTAGATCTATAAGAGAGCACATGCATGGGCCATTGTTTCTGCATTATCAGCCAGTTGAATCAGTGACGAAGGATCAGCACATCAGGTAGTGCATCCTGTGTGTCTCATTAGACATTCCTAACAGACCGGAAGCAATGGAACAGAGGAGCATGCAGGTTTAGATACTTTAATCAACTACTGAATCCAGGTTATATCTCAACTTCAGCTACTAGATAATTCATAATGCAGTACACAACTCTAATATCTTGTACAGTTGGCTGAATCTTTATGCATATATTACTTGACTTTGACTATGAAAGTTCCAATCAAATACTACTCAAAAGACCTGAAAAAGGTAAAATCTTTTGTTGGCAGGTAAAGTGGTTACTTTCTAAAAATTGATTAGGCAGCACAAATATAACAAGACCTAACACATGAAGATGCCCTTGTACTTTCTCTAGAATATCAGGTGATGACCAGGCAGGCATATCAGGCAGTATTTACCACAAGGCATAGCACACGACGTCATAATCATCAGCCATCCACATAATAACAGCACACAACCTGCACAGCGATAAATTCTAACAGTCGCCGCCCTGATTCCCTCTGGGCTCTGGATGCATTTCCCTACGAGCTACATCCACTTCAAACTAAAGGTCTAACACAATCGACGAAACCCTAATGTCAATCTTGACAATTGATTCATCAATATTATCCACATTGCAACCCTCTCTTATAGTCTTCTAGACTCCTGACTCCATACGCTACAGCGGCAACAATTTGGCCATCTAGACCTTCGGAGAACCATCTACTGCGCATGATTGACCAGACATCCGACCAATGCAGGCCTAAAATCCAACACAAAAACAAGAAAGCTTTTGGGGGGAAAGGGGGTTACGCCGATGTCGTCGCCGATGGAGTCGATCTCCTTGCTCGCCCTCTTGCTGAACCAGTAGCTCCCCACTTTGTTCAGCACCTGGTCCATGTCCCCCTCCCCCTTCTCCCCGGAATCGAAATCCCTGATCCGCCTCGACCTAGCTCGAATTGAACCGAACTGGAGACGAGACGAAGAAGAAGCCGCTGGTCCGCTGCTACCCGCCGGGAACCTGAGCTGGTGGGCGCGTACGGTGGGGCCGCGCTCCTGCTGCTGCGTACACCCGGTGTAAAGGACTCTAGAGAATCTCGTACGTTCAGGTTAGCGTCAAGATTTCAAGATTCGTGTTTTTTTTGAAACGATACATTTTTAAAATAAATTTCAAATATGGTACATATTTTTTAAAAATTACAAAAGTAACTTTCAGTCGAGACTGATGAATATCAATGTAAGGTTTTAAAACTAACTTTATGTCAACTGATGAAGTGTCTATCTAGGGTTTTACGCTCTAAATCAACACTTCATCGATTGATTATACTAATCAAGCAGCTTCGACGCTTTGTCAACAGATAAAACATTGATAGAGCACTAGATCAATATTTCATTGGGCGACAAAGAGATCGGCCGATCAATATTGATCTAGTGCTCTATCGACGTTTTATTTGCCGACAGAGTGCTAGAGCTACCAAATCAGTCTCATGACAGTCTAAATCGGCTGATGTCCGGTACTTCATCTTCCGATAGAAGGTTAGGTTTGCAATTTTTTAAAAACATATAACTCAGATTTGAAATTTGTTTTTAAAATGTATCATTTCAGGCAAAAAAAACTCCCCATTAATTATTCTATGGAATGGGCCGTAGGATTGGAATTGGATCAATATGGGTCCATTAATCCAAGGCACAACGGCCCATACGCAGCCCACAACACTCAAGCCTTCGGGCTTCGCCTCCCTCCCTCCCTCCCTCCTAGTCCCGACTCCCGACCTCATGTCGTCCGTCGCCGACCGTATCGGCGTCTGTGCGTCACATCTCCCCTCCCCTCCCTCCGGCCTCCGCTCCGCCCCGCTCCGCCCCACTCCCCCCTCCCGTCTCCATTTTGAAATGGCGCGGCGCGAGCACGCTCCCTCCCCTCCGCTCGGCCTCCGTCGGCAGCAGGCGGCGTCCCCGCCGAGCACCATGTGAGTCCCCTCGCGTCACTCTTCTCTCTCTCCTCTCAGCTAGAGCGCACGATCGCGGCCGGCATCGCTGCTGCTTGCTGCTGGAAGGGCCGCTGCCCATCCAGAACCGGTCCCGGTTGTCCGGCTTTCATCATCATCGTACGTCCACCCTATTGGGGTCGCAGGGTGGTGTTTGTCAGGATAGCAGGGACCGGGCAGATTGGTTGTCGACGTGATTGGCGATAAGGCGAGAACAGATAAGGGGGTGGCCACCCTAACCGCACACATTGGTTGAACCGTTGAAGTTGGAGTACAAGCTACCGCCGAAATTGTATACCTAAAGGATTTGAGCTCTGGGTTGGCCAGATCCGGTTGGTCTAACAATAGTTGATTTTGGTGAGTTACCAGGTGGTCCTTAGTTTGTGTAGCATACCAGCATTTTTTTTACTTTATGTTTCTTCATTACTACGTCTTAGGTAGCAAATTGGCAGTTCAGCATGTGCTTCGTTAGGCAATTATTATCCAAACTGACAGCCCCACAGCTGCGGGACTGCATGGACGGAATAATGCAGGTGCATGAGTTCACGGTAGTTTTGTCAAATATGCTAAGACTAAGTGGATACAATTATTGTTTGTCTGGAGTTTTGAGACCACATACCGCATGGTACTGATGTGACAAACTACTTTTTCTGTGACCTCATCTGTTGATAACCCAAAATCGTCAAACGCATTTCAAAACCTTCATGATACCTGCCTATCGGCATGCTTGATGACAGTACTCCTTTGGATGTTTGATGTCACCTTTTAGCTGCTGCTAGAATGGATAAGATGGATTAGACAATCCATTGGCTAGTTGAAATGAGGTCCATAAGTCCATTACCAATAGTAGTTATGGCCCCAGGCCTCCCCTTTTGATTTAATGCAAAGGACTGCCTTTTGTTCAGCTGTTTTTTTTTCCAGATATTATCAGATAATTCCTCAATGAAGATGATATATTTGTCAGAGCGTGTTGAACACATATCAGATGCTACTTATATTTATGTGTTTAGTTTCTGACTTTTGTCTGCAAGGTGCGGAATTATATCGACCAACTGGCTACTGCTTACATAGTTCATTAAGATCTAACATCACTAAGGCACCATTTGGCATTGCAATGGATTATGATAATTTTGTTTGGTTCAACAGCCTTTGGATGTTTTGCTGTTTGACAAACCACTTTTATTTTAATCTATGCTGCAAATAGTATTATTATTGCAATACAAAACACAGAACAAGTTGCAAATATGTAACAATTGAATAACATATTCTATTTAACATTAATTCGATCTGTGAAACAAATTATAATAATTATAAGTTTCAGTTTATGCAATAGAATAAAATAAGCAGGAGCGCAACACAGCACGTCAACCACAAACTAAGCCTAAGCCCTAAAGTTAAATACTTGATATGCCCATGTAGAACCTAAAACTTCTAATTGTTTTCCTTCTGATAGTTTAGATTTACCCTAGCCAAGTGAAAGGGCATGAGTGCATGACAGTGTTTCTGCCCAGGACATTGACATATCAACAAGGTTGTGCTCTGATACTATACATACATCATAGTAAAATTAAGCATGAAACTGGAAGCATCTTTCTTTAAATGTTTTTTGGTCCTAGATTTAAGAATTAAACTGTTGATTTAAATGTCATTTGTCTTGTCTAACTATAATTGCTTAAATTTCTTTAGTGTATGTGCATTGTTATTGTGAAAAGTGTGGATTGTAGTAGTACATCGAAGTTTCCTAGAAATCCCAGGGACTGGCAGTTCCACTTCCATGGAAAATAAGTTAAGAAATTCAAAATGAACTGCATGCCACTGAAGCTTCATTGTTAGCACCGTATGCTTGGGGGAATTGGCTGATTAAAATGAACTAATGCAATCCCTCTATTTGAAGGAACCTATTGCTAAAACATCAGGATTTAGGACAATTAGACACATATACATATCTGCTTAATTTTGTTAGACGTCAACCTTTGGCATGTCGTTCTTGTTAGTATGTTCTATTATTTGGTTAAATAACATTTCTTGTTTTTCTTAGCTATGGGCCCTTCAGAAAAACTGGCTATATGTGTGTTGACAATTATATCTAATCAAATGAATTCATACCATTGCTGCTCATTGTATTTTTTCCCTCAGACTATCTATTATAACAAAAAGAGCAACATGTTCATTAAGGAAACTGATCCTAAATGGAAATAGGATTTAAGAATACCTTGATCTACTTATTAGGGGCAAGTCATACTTCAATCAGAAAGCTCCATGTATCTGTACTTTGCATTAGCTTCTTAACTCTGCATTCACTGTGTGCAGCTTCATCATACCTCTTATTTTATATGCGGATTACAAAGTTTGGTACTCTTCGCTCAATAAAATATAATGTACTATTACATTGCTTGTCATCCACCTTTGGAACCTCATTTTGTTAGCTGTGGTTTCAGGGCAACTTTGGAACATCCAAAATATATAGAATTATGGTTTTTTTTTCATGAAAATGGGATTTGTTTTTCTTCATGGAACATCCAGCTTGCTCTTGTGCTGCATGTACAGGTATCTTTCATATGACAAGACTTTTTTGCTAATCATCAGGCCACTTATAGCTGTTTTTTTGCTACCATCATCAATTAACACAGTACTCAGCATGAGTTCCCCTTGTTAGTGGTTCAGTTCATCATTGCACAACTTATCTTTGTGCTCTAACTACAGCTGGAATTCTCATGTTTCCTGGATAGATACTATCCTCAAATTATTGCTTCCAAAGAGCTTAATACCAAACTCTGAAGTAAGGCAATGCTGCTCTTCTTTGTTCTCCTTGATAAAGCTTTTCCTGAGTGCACCACTAGTTCACACTAATAATCAGTAGTTAGTAAACTGTGTTGTGCATGCTGCAGCTCATTGCCTTTTGCAAAAGAAATTTTATGGTTTTACCTACGGTTCTGTACAAACATATTCTCTGAAGAAAAATATTTGATATGGTTATGAAGACATGGGCAGTGATGCTGATGCCTTTTGAAATATTCTCTGTCCTGGAGCTAGGATGGCCAAGGGGTCATAGGCTTTTTTTCTCTGTTGAAATATGTCCCACCTTGCCCCAAAATGGGCCTTCCACTCCTGTTCTGTGGTGTAGTTTGGTAGATACTGCTTCATCCCAATACCTTCCTTGTCAGAGAACTCTATTATCCTGTTGTTCAGGTTCAACGTATGTTCGATGCTGTGGGGACCTAGTGCTGAGTATAGGAATCCCACCAGGTAGAAAATTTCCTCATCTGGTATGACTACTGACGTTCTGTTGTCCCATCTGCATGAAACGAAAATAGTCATTCACTTAATGATTCATATCCATGGGGTTTTTGATTCAGAGACGAAGCTTGTTACCTGGACTTGTTCACTGGGTAGAGTAATATGGGACCATTGTTACTGTCTTTCAGTATATTCCCGAAGACCTCCTTCGCAAATTTATGGATCATGCTTCTTGGAATGATCATATTAAGCCATGGGTGTGGGACTTCCCACATGCCCTTAGCTCTCAACTTCATCTCAGAGGAGTGTACCCTATCCAAGAACTCTATGTATGTTACATCTGTGTGGAATAGGGAAGGAGGTATATATTTTAGTTGAGACAGCAGTGTGTTGGCCTCCTGTAAACATATATACATACAGAAGTCAACCACTAAAACCTGATCTCATTTTACTTGATGGCTAAACATCTTTATTGACCCAAGGGTAATGGTTGGCTCACCTGCTCCATGATATCAACCTTGTCAGGGTTGAAGTTCTTTGTCATCTCAAGGCAGAAGAGCACTTTTCCATCCGATTCAAACTGGCTAGCCCGCATTGGGTCCTGCGCATTGAAGGACGACCTCCAGTTGTTCAGGATGCCTGTCCTGTTTATGATGACAAAACCTTCAATATAGTCGAATGTTTTCTCTTCTGAAATGAGCATTTCCTGGTCTGCGGCGAAGCTTGCGAAATCCAATGTAAAGAACTCGTATCCACCTTACCTGTCATGCATCCGATTAAGTAATGAGTATGCTATTGAAATGCTACAATCATCAAGCTGACATGAATTAATTATTTCTTCTTACCATTTTTGGAGCAGGTTCAAGAGCAATCCTGGCTCTTGTGATGATGCCAAACTGACCTAGGCCACCAAGGGCAGCATGGAAGAGATCAGAGTTCTGTTCAGGTGAGCATGTGATAATGTCACCTCTTCCTGCATTTGACAATCATGATATAGTTAGCTACATTATTTACCTCTTATTTGTTCAAATCATCATGCTATATAGGTTTCTCTGATACCAGTCACAATTTCCAGTTCATCGACATTGCTGATCTGTGGGCCATGCCGGAAGGTCTGCCCACTGACACCTGCATTCGACAGAGTGCCTCCAACCGTGAGATGGAGATAGTCTGTCCATGACTTCGGTGCCAAACCATACTTCAGAGTCTCATGCAAGACATTTATCCAGAGTTCTCCTCCTGATGCATCGATATAAGGTGATGCACCAGGGTGCACCCTCATTCCATTACTCTGGAGGGATTCCATTCTGATGACAATTCCCCCAGCAGCCTGGGACTGCCCATACAGAGAGTGACCATGTCCACGAGCTGCAACTGTGAGTGTGGAGTGCTCACCCATCAAGAACACATGCCTGACAGTTGTGGCAATGTCAGCCACTGAGCTTGGGTGAAGCACAGCAACCGGTGGGAAACTGTACATGTTGCCGAAGTCCCGTGCAGCAGCAAACACATCATGGAAGCTGAAATGGCCATCAACGGGGAGTGCCTCCAAGGATGAAGGCACATCTGGTTTAGGCACATGTGTGGTGGTGACTCCACCAAAAGCAAGTAAAATGAGCAGCTTCAGATACTGCAAGAGTGATGGCCTCATGGCTCTTCTATAAGTCAAGAACGGACAATATTCACTGGCAATGTTTTGAGGAGAAAGACGAAATGTGCAGGAGGCTAGTTCACTGCCAAGTGCAGAGGGATGGGAGTCAAGATAGAGGGAGAGAAGGATATTTAAAGGAGAACTTGGAAGGGTATGTATGCGGACTGGTGCAGGAAGTGACGTGGTCAAACCAGTCTTGGGCACTATTTGGTATACTAGAACCCTTGTGAGAACACGCTGCTTACAAAATTTGGATGAAGACATGTTTCTTTTGAAGGAAGACATGTTGCGGTGGCTGACGGTTCCATTTGAGAGGCTAATATTCTTGCTTCCTGGCTTCTATTTTAAGCATGGAGTGACATCTGTCAGTAAGTGAATGGAGGCATGGTGAAAAGATGCATTTGTTTAGTAGACTTGGTCTATCACAGTACACATTTTTCACTACACGTAACCCAGGGGAACAGTGACACGGCAGAGATCAAACAGGTGCAATGAACAGAGATGGGTTTTGAACATGTGGATCTGATGTGGATCTCAGAAGGATTGAGCTTCTCATCAAGCCAGATGTAGTAAAATAATCGATGTCAAGACGTCAAGTACTCAAGTGGCAAACCTGATTGCTGTTGAGCAGACCCACTTGATATCTCAAATTTGTTTTCTTATGCAGAAGTTTATGTTAGCCTTCGGCAGGATCAGCCAAGGTGCTATCTCTGCATTTTCATATTTATAAGTTGCAAGCATCCTGTGGAAGCATATCTGACAATTTCTTCCCAGAAGTTTATTCAGATGTTGGGAGCTGTTTCTGATTGCGTGTGATATCAATTTCTTGCAGAACATATAAACAGGTAAAAATTGTTCTGCCTGGCCATTTATAGATAAGTTGATGCATTTGCAAAATAATTCCTTCTCAATAATTTGTGTTTTGGGAATTTGATATTTTGTGCCTGGCTCAATTGTATGGACATGGATTGCCTAAAAGTTTGCCATTTTTGGTGACCAGAAAATTTCGCTCGATAATGTAGAATCCCTTTGCCCACATGCATGCTGTTGCTGTCGTAAGTTTTATCCAAAAAGAATTTCTATGTTAGCATAATTTTTTTCCCAAATTGTAGTTAGAATTTGCCAAAGGAATCAATGGATCCTTGTTGGCTCTCAAATCTGATCATATCTGTCTGAAGGCAACATGAACGAATGCAAGAAACAAACTGAATTTTCTGTCATATCTTCTCTTTACTCTATGGAGCTTGGAAAATGGTTAACACAAAAGTTCTGCAGCTAACTGGGAACTCCACAATTGTACAAGACATAGACTGGACAGACTTTGTAAAGCTAAGTGGTGAATAGACATGGACCTGGAACTAAGCATTTACTTTTGTTAGCGTTAAGTTTATGCCCAACTTTGTTACAGATTGTCCTTGTGAATAATTTTGTTCATGTCCCATTAATCTTATATTCTACGAGTTGTTTGCTAAAAATATTGGGATTTTAATCATGCATCTTGTCTGGTGTTTTAGTTTTCTAGATATTTATGTGTATAAATTTAAAAAGTTTGTATAATTCTTCCATTTTGATTGAAATGTTGGATATGACACCCTTTTTTCATGTATACTTTTCATGGATGTTTTATTTTCTACATTTATTACTTCATGAAAACCATCTAAATGCCTAAACCAATTACTTGAACTGATATTACCTAATCACTAACAACCAACTAGACAGCTCTTTATTGCCAACAGAGGGGAGATTCAGCTCAATGAAACATACCTGTAGCACTTATAAAAACATGTTAGTATTAGCAAAACATAGATCCACTAGGGCCTTAATAGCACAAACAGTAAACTGGCATTTTTATAAACATTACTGTCCAAATGAAAATTGTTGCATTGTACATATTAAAGGGTACATTTCAATAGACTAAAATGTTGAACACTGGAACCCACAATACCATGTCTATGCCACCTGTTCCACCAACCAGAAATTTGCAGGAACTTCCATTATAGATACTAGGGACAGTGCACTTGTCAATTATATTTGCATACTTCTTTCTTAATACAAAATGTGCAGCCCTCCTATGTCTTTCTCAAAATATTTATATATCTTGGCAAAGTGACATCCTAATCTGATCTTTGACTTCATGAACGTAGCTGATGCCATCCCACCAGCGAGTGAATACCTTACCTAATATCATTATCAAGGAATGACTTCTTGTAGTGTTCTTCTTCTGAGAACATGCATAATAAACTGTTCAAAGATTATATCTCTTTTCCAAGAAAACGAAAGGTAAATTTTTTTAATCAAATATATTAGCACATGAGCTATCTGTTAACTTGAAAAGGAGAATTAGTTATGCTTTAGGTATCTTTGTCCTTGGTGTGAACTGGATGTGCACTCTGCACACCTCTTTTTTCGCTTGTGGTGTAGGGAGTCAGGACGATAGATGGAATTGGTACGCTCCAACTCAAGAAATATCTCACAGCCTGAAGCCTGATAAAACCACAGGTATCGCAAAGCATCCACCACTCTGAAATATTACTGTCTGTCTGTATATTTTGTTCTCCTTTTATCTGGATGGAAACTGTCGGGCACTGGAATATTGCTCTGTTTCTTTCTTTTATTCTCTTTCTTCCTCCAAGTAAATGGATGGTTAAATCAAAATGTGACCATCTTGATAAAGGAGTGTAGCACGCTAGCACTATCCCCACATGGTAGCCTGAGTCCAGGGTAGAGATTAGATTCCCCAATCCATGACATGCAATTCACAAAGGTGACATCGATCCGCATCTGCCTGCATGCTTTCAGCTGCTCCCCTTGGTTGTTTCCTTCCGTGCTGTCGACTATCAGCAAGCTCAGCGGCCAGTCCCCAGCAGGAGTCCACACACGCCCGTATAGACACACAAACCCAGGTCATTGAGTGGGTCCACCCACTGCCAGTGCAGTGACCAAGTCAAAATATATCATATCTAGAGCTGAGCTAATTATTATTAACGAGTGATCATTTATGATTTTCATACCATTTTCGGCCTAATTTTCAATGAAAATTCAATGAAACCAAACAGTTCGGCCTAATTTTCAAGCCCTAACTGTCGGAGCCCTGGCTCCGTCCAGCATGAACCAGTGGATGGCGGCCGGTGCCAACTGCCAACAATGGCCGCTTCTGGTATGCGACCTTGGACGTCCAAGCCCGCAGGCCGCTGTCAGCCGTTGATGCCGCCATCAGCAGAGACGTCTGCACCCCACTGCCCTCTCCTGCTTTTGCTTGGAATGATTCTCGCGAACGAAATAGATTGGGTGTAAGGTGGCAAGCTGCTGCAGGACGACACGCGTCTCTGAGCTCTGGAGTCTTGTGGGTGTGGGCGGCGGTTGTTTGTCGAGCTCCGGTTCCGTGGAATTTCTGCAGAGAACATTTCAGGTAATTATCGTGGCCTTGCCTATCTTTGGGTGAAGTGGTCGGGATATTTATTCCGCTGTCTTTTTTAAAAAAGAAAATTCTTGTCACAACTTTGGTGTCTGGGAGGCTCAGAATTCATCAAACACGTACTTTATAGTTGTAATCCGGCTTATACTGGCTTTCCGAAAGGCTTGAACTCCATGGTGTTTTGACCTTAGAGGCTTAGAGCAAACTCTGGCTCTTGTCAAGCCGAAGCCAATTTCTTTCGGATGGGCAGAAAAATTGACTAGAGGCATAAAAATTTAGCGAGGTCAGAGACATGACGTTGGTCTTGTCTTTCATCGAGCGTGTGGTGATGTGTGCCGTGTATATATCTTCCATATAAAATGGTGGGAAAGGATGGAGCTAACAACATTTTCATGTGTGCCAGGGTGATCAGGGCCCCAGCATGGGGTCCGTTCGATGTTGAGACAGGCGCACGACGGACAGGAAGGGACCGGAGGCGGCGGCGGCGGAGGAGGAGGAAGAGGAGGAATGCCATGGCGCGATCATCGCCTTGGCCCGGCCTTAGAATTGCAGGTAAGTGGACACCGACGGCCCCACGCTTTTCGTTTGGCCCATTTGATACATTTTCGACTTTGGCACGTGGGCCTCTCTTGCTGCCGTGTCGTTTCGGCTCCGCTCCGTATTTCATATAGGAATTAGATTTGGAGTTTATAAGTTTAATTAAAATGGTTTAAGCCCAAACCCAACCGTACACAGGCATTGCATGAATATGCTTTTAGAACAGGAGACCGGCCAGTGACCGTGTGTCACTCACCGGTCACTGCCACTTTGCCACAGTCGTAAAGCAAACGAAAAGGGCAGCTACTGCTTCGGCTGGAACCTCGACGCCACGTGCACCACCCCAATTCGCTCCCTGCGTCCGCCACTTTAGTTGCGGACCTATAAATTTTTAACAAAATGTTGGATTTATTTTGTGAGACAGGACGCTATTGAGATATATAGGCCATTGTGAGTTTTTACTCCAAAGCAGGCGCTAATGAGCTGGAGCCTAGAAAGAACGCTCGCTAGCAAAATCCTCTAGTATGAATGCCGACTGGTAACGAGGATTTAGAACAAACTTATCAATTCTGGTACTGGCAGAAATAGTCAATATATATCATTATGTCACTCAAACCGGTATTAGGTGGTGTACCGTTCCGACTTCAATACCGGTCATTCCGGTCAATACTGTCTAATACCGGTCGGTACTGGTCATTTCGGTCAAAATTGCATTTTGATTTTTTTACTATGTATTAGATATTACTTATATTAAGCTATATATTATATTGGTATTTAAGCTATACACTATATTTAAGATATAAATGTATTAAAATATATTATATTTAATTGTATTAACATATATTTTAAATATGTTTATATTATTTTATTAGACTCTGAAACAGTACACTGGTATCGTTCGGTACCGAAACATTTCATTCCAAGAGTGGTTACCGGTTACCGGAATGGAATTAACAAGCTTGATTTAGAGTACTTTCTGGTCCAATTGTATTCTTCACCCCTCCTAACAAAAGTATTCTCAAAATTCCCATGGCAAGGATGTATCACGTTCCTGTACTGCGAAAACCAATATCCCAGTTCCCCGTTGGATAAAAGTAAGCAAACCTTTATTTGATAAAAGTGGCCAGCCGGTGTCGCGTGATTTGTCGAATTTGCATCGAGTCCGCACATCAATGGTGCAGCTTTTGATCAGTAGGGGTCGTTTTGCATTGTAGCCTGTGGGATTTGGTCGGCGTGGAGATGCCCTGTCCATCTCCACCGCTTATTCATGCCCTGTAAATGTAGACTGGTAAGGTGTCGTGTTTCCATCTGCATTGGTTATCTAGGCCCTGTAAATGTAGACTGGTAAGGTGTCGTAGTGTGGTGGATCCATCTCCATTGCGCTTATTCAGGCCATGTAAATGTAGACCGGCAAGGTATCATGTAAACGTTGGGCCGTGCGAAGCATTCTTTTGCTACGTTGAATTATCAGAGTAAATTGCGCACTAAATAGCATACTTGTTTTTGATAGAAATGATCGACACACGTGTGATCAAGAATTTCATTTCTAGTGAAATTTGATAGGGTCTAGTGATGTACTCCGTACTGGCTAATAGCAGCAGTCTCACTAATAGATTTATTAATGCAATAGACATGCCATGTAAGTGTAGTTACTAACATACCTTGCGACGGCATCATCATAATCATAAATATATTAATTGGGGATTAAGGCCTTTCCGGTGGCCAACACGAAGATATGCAGCGGTAGAGCCGAACCAAAAACATATGGTCTGAGTTTAAAGGGTTCAATGCACTTTACTAGACTGATTCTTTAGTACAATTATTTAACTTTTATTTAATACCTGTTCTTTAATTCATAAAGTCATCGGCACAGCACCTGACCTCGTTGCTCTCCTCGGTCAGGTGTGGGCTGGTGTTTCGCAAGGGAGTGAGGGAGGCTGCGAACTCTTGCGACAGCCCAGACAGAACACACGACTCCTTCCAGGGCCGTCCGGCTACGGGTACTATGTCTAGTGAAGCACGATTGAATTATGGATCAAACTCAACTTAGTTTATGATAATTATTTGAGTATAGAAATGAATGAATTAGATACTAGAAAGTTGGAAATTTTGATGTAAAAAAGTTTTGAAAGAGGGCGCGCAAGATAAATTCCGGACGGGCCTTTAATATAATCTGTCATACATGGACGCCATCTAAGATGGCAATGCGTACCCGAAACCCGATGGGTTTTTATCCTATTAGGGTAGATATATGGGTAAAATTACTCACCCGTGGGTTATTAATGAGAAAAAATTGTACCCAACGGGTACACGGGTATGGATATGGTTTCCTAATATCCATACCCGTTACCCGATGGGTACTCATCACCCAATAAGTTATATTTTTGGGAGTTTAAATCATTGTTACTATTGTTGTAGATTAAATCATTGATGTATTATGTTTGAGAGTTTATTTATATATGTAATTTTGATCTTATGATTGAATGGTTGATCAATCTATTTAGGTGAAACATTATTTTTGTGGGGATAGATATACAATTGTTATTTGTTAGCATATTTTGTGTGTGATGTTTATTGATGGGTATGGGTACCCGATGGGTATATTTTACCCGCATAGATATGGGTTTGGGGGAGAAAATGGTACCCGCATATATATGGGTTATTTGACGAGGAGATTTTTTTCTAATGGGTATGAGTTTGAGATAGTCAAACCCGATGAATATAGATCCATTGCCATCTTTAACTCAATCCTACTTGATATAATCTATGAGAGTGTTACGGTTTTTCGCCGGAAACAACCAACTTGAGACATCGGGTAGTTTCGTGTTAAGGGGTGATTGGTTCCGACTAAAATTTAATCGTGTCTCATATATTTGGATATCAAATCGAAGAACTAAAAATAAACTAATTATAAAAACAATTGTATAATCAAAAGATAATTAGATGAATTTATTAAATCTAATTAATCTATGATTAGAAAAATAGAAACCAAACACCCCCTTAATATAAACATAATATAACAGAAAAAACACCGCCGTGTTCTCCTTGGCGATATAATCAAAAAAGATGATTTTGCAGCTATATCAGCCTGTAGGAAAACCAAACCTTGGCGATGAACAACATACATGACAAACAAACTTATTTTAAGTGCAGGAAAAGGAGACCCCCGTCTTAATTCAAAGACATTTTTACCATCGTCCAGGGCTGCTCGTAGTAACAGCGCGCACAAATGAAAAAGCAGACATCTCCACAAATATATCCCCCATTCTGATGAACTGAAACGGAAATGAAATCACACCCAAGAATGCCAAACTCGCTAGTAGTTTGTCCAGTTCGTTTGGCTAGTTTGTGAGTTCCATGATGGCAGTGACTATGTCGCCGTCTGCAGCTTTGAGTGCCTTCACCGCCTTGGACCTCGAGACGGAGGCCTGGGTCATCACCAGCTCAATGTCCTTCGGCTCGACGCCAGTCTCATCAACAGTCTCATCTTCATCCTGAGCTGCTGTTGATGCCTCCGGCTTTGAGAGCATGCTGCTCAGATCCGGCGCCTTGAATTGCTCTGCAGCCTGAGTCTGAAGCTGCGAACTCAGATCCTCAATCTTGGCCTCCCCAAAGATGACATAGGTGTCAGATGTAGGGCTCTTGAAGACATCAGGTCTGGAATGACAAAAAGGATCTGAAATGGGGCAAAAAAGAGAGTGAAGAGGAATCCAACAAATAAATAAATTTATTTGAAAAAAACAAAATGAGATCAGGCAGAATCTCACATTCTTGCTCTTCTTGACAGTAACACGACTCACACCAATGATAGCCTTCATGCCAAGCTTCAGCATAGCCTTCCTGCTCTTTTTTTCACTACGAGACTGCTTAGATCGTCCACTGGCATCAACTCCTGGTAAAAAAGGCAATTATGTTTAGAAACAAATCAATTTACACTGCCCTAAAGATTCAACTAAAAACCAGTAAATCAATGAGGAAATATAATTTTCTTTAGTTTCAAATTTTCCCCAAAAGAAACATATTATAGTATTAGGATGACACGATAGATTACATATACTTTTGCAACACTGAAATGGCCTAGTAAATCCATAGTGCCAACATTTCAGTCCTCTTTAATTTCGGGAAACATCTCACATTACAAGTTTACACTGCTTGCTTAATGCTTAGAAGCCTAGAAGGTACTGGAACAACCTCCATTTTAAAGAACTATTAGCCATTGATCCCTCGTTAAAAAACATATATTTTACTTAGACACTCATATTTCTTAAGGTGAATGTACCCCTAATACCTACAAAGCACCATGAAACATATCGAAAAAAATAGAGGATAGCACAAAAAACTTGCAGAGATGTTTTGTAAACATTAAGCAATGTCTTGTCTCACTACGCGTTAGGAAAACTATATCACATATGGCAAGTTGCCAATCGCTACTCAATCAAGCTAACATTTCCACAAATAAATAAAATTCATGAACAAAGTACATGCAAGAAATAAAAACGAAAGAATGTGTACAGGCTGAAATGAACTTCATAGGTGGACTTCAAGAATCCAACCACCTAAACTACGATAGCAGATCATGTAAGGCAAATATGCAGAACTTGAGTCATTTCATAAGATTAAGGTCCGCAAAAATAGATTTAAACAGCATACAATTTCACATACCCTCTACATCATCCTCATCTTTGTCATCCTCGTCATCGTCATCGTCGTCATCGTCGTCATCCTCAACAACTGGCTCATCTCCCTGAAAGAAACAAGGTTCCATTTCATCACTACATAGTTGGGCATAAAACAACAGAATTAAGCAGTGTAAAGCAACAAATATATATCCAAGAAGGCAAAGTGGAGTAAGGCAACGGAGCAAACAAATCTCATGCAACTCTACAGAATAAAGCCACTGGCCTATCAACTCTGCAGCCATAACAATAGCCGAATCCTTAAGCATCTGCTACCTTACGCCACCCACCCAAAGCTAAGCGAGCACAGAGATCCAACATGAACCTCAACTGCCGAGCGCCTCGAGCAGGCGCAGAATCCCCAATCATTCGACGGCGCACACAAGGTCCGGATCCTCACCTCGCCGAGCTTCTGCTCCTCGATCTGGGCGCGGAGCTGCTCCTCCTGCTTCTCGAGATCGGCCGCCGTCATGGTGGAAGGAGGACAGGGACGAGCTAGCGGGGCGGCGCGGCGGACGAACGAAAACCCTAGAACCCTAGCGGCGAATGGAGCAGGCGGCGTTGCTTCGGAGTACGGCGGCGACCGGGCTCGTCGCCTTTTATACCGGCAATGGGTTAACGGGCCAACTTGACGAACGGCCAAAATGTGGGCCAAATTCAACGAAAAGCGTCAACAGGCCCAAATTCAAACTCATGCAAGCTTAAATGGGCCGAATTCGTTCAAAGTTTGTAGGTAATGGGTTAAATTTGTTGATGAGTAGTGAGTGATCCTCGTGTTTTTTAGGTGGATACATTTCTAAATGGGTTTATTTATGGAGATTTGTTGTCGTGTTACATGAACATTTCAGCTACTAATAGTTACTTTTACTTCTAAAATATGAAACTGAAATAAATAGTTTAAATTTTAAATATATATTGTATGAATTAATAATTGCATAATTTAGAAAAGAACTAGAATCTAAAAGTCAAGAACACTAATTTCTCTATATTCTCACTAGCTCAATGCTCACACTAGCTAGATACTATAAATTTCTAGCTGCTAGAAGCTGAAACAAACAGACACATAGTTAAGCATATATTTGTTTTAGGAATCTGAAGCTGAAACAAATTATTTAAATTCTAGAACCTGATTGTGAAAATCAGTAGCCGTAGAATCTGAAAATAAAATAGAACCTAGAAACTATGAAACGTGAGTTTCTCCATATTTTCACCAGCTAGCTACTAGAATCTTTAGCTAAAACAAATAAACTCTAAGTAATGTTTTCTCTTTTATCACATCATAAGCATATAACACGTGCATCCTATATCTAATTATTATACGTAGGGTTAATTTTTTCGGTGCTACTACAATTTTCACGGTTTGTCGATATACCATCGATGTGTCACTGACAGATGGAGGTCACTACATTCACTGACAATTTGACAATTGTATGTAGACAATTTTTAAAAATTATAATGACATGTGCATCGTTGATATGATAAAAGTTTATTATTGGGCTAAATTCATAGAGGAAAATAATCAGCCGAATTCGTTTTCTATGTGGGCCGACTTACCTAGTACGGGAGCTTGGAATGGGCCCAATCTGTCAGTGCAGGTGCGGATGTGGTCGGAATTTTGGTATAAAATGCCACGAGCCCATACCCATTCGTCGCCGCTAATCCGTAGCTAGGGTTCAAAGGTTTTCGTTCGCTCCTCCTTCCACCATGACGGCGGCCGAGCTCGAGAAGCAGGAGGAGCAGCTGCGTGCCCAGATCGAGGAGCAGAAGCTCGACGAGGTGAGGATCCGGGCCTTCCGTGGCCCCCCTGCTTCGCCCGCCTGCTCGGCTCGATTCGAACGGCGGTCGGCGCAAATGTGTGTGCTTCTGTGACTTGTTGGGTCGCTGGGCGGTTAAGGCTTCTGCTAAATCCGTGTGCTAGCTAGGGTTTTGGTGGCTAGCGTGCGGTGGTAGACGGTCAAGCACTCGGCTGTTGTTTCTGCTGAGTTGATAGGGGGCGCGGGTGTTTTTATTATGTGCAATTGCATGAGATTGGATTGATCTGTAGTCTTGCTCTACATGGATTCCTCTGGCAGCAAATTTCTTAAGTATGTGATTCTACACCCAATCAATCGATAAAATAAAGTAGGGTATAGAAAGTTGAGCGCTGTGTAAGAGTTAGGATGCAGTGTACATCGGCAAATTGTATGTTCCGGACGAGTGAAACAAATCCTTTTTTCTTTCAGGGAGATGAGCCTGTCGTTGAGGATGATGACGACGACGAAGATGACGATGATGAGGATGACAAAGATGAGGATGATGTGGAGGGTATGTGGAAGTGTACTCAATCCAAATCTATTTTTGCCTAACCTTAATGGTTTAAGTTTAAGAAATGCCTCGAGCAACATATGTGCTGTACTGATAGTCCATCTATGATGTTCATTTGAGGCTCCCTGTACACATTTTGTTTTTTACCTTTTCATTTTCTGAATTTATGATTTAGTCGTGGAAATGCTAGAGTAATTGAGTAGTTTCTGAATTTATGATTTAGTTTTGGAAATGCTAGCGTAATTTAGTTGTTACTGGATTTATGATTTAGTTGTCCCTATCACGTTGTGTATAATACATCTGAGCAAACTAAAGTGTTTTTTATGACATCCTCTATTTTTGAGAGCTACCTCCACATTTCTTAGATAAGGTAGATGCTTTAAAGTTACTAAAGGGTACTTAAAATTGAAATTATTAACAGCTAATAGGTCTTTAAAGTGGAGTAACTCCAGTACCTTCCAACTACGTTGCCCAGATACGCGGATACGGATACGCGATACCGCGATACTTCGATACGTCATTTTTCAAAAAATACGGATACGGCGATACGCGTATATATATACACAAAAAATGTAATAAAACTATTTATCAATCTATAAATTTTACATAGTAAATAAACAAACAATAGGGTGAATAAAACAACATAGCAAACAACTTAAATTAAATCAAGACAACTTTTTTAGAAAAGTGAACAAAAGCCAACAGCGCATCTGCCCATGAAGTGAACAAATAGGCAGCCAATAGCCAGTGCACGAAGTGAAGTCCAGATAGGACCGCACATACAGCAGAAAGCTCTGAGAGAAACAAAAGAAGAAGAGAAAGAGAGGACCTCTACTCGTGTGGTGGTGTGGATCTGTTGAGTGTTGAGGATCCAGCAGGCAGTGGTGGCCTCTTGCCTCTAGCGTGGCCTCTTGCCTCTAGCTCCCAAGCGGCGCGACAGGCGACGGGAGGCGGTAGCCCAGCCCTAGGCGTCGCGACGGGAGGCGGCAGCCCAGCTCCAGACGTCGCGACGGGAGATGGCAGCCCTAGCCCTAGTCGACACCACGGGAGGCGGCGCAACAGGAGGCGGCAGCCCAGCCCCAAGAGTCGCGACGGGAGGCGGCAGCCCTAGCCCCAAGCGGCGTGACGGGAGGCGACGAGGCCAGTCCCAGGCGACGCGATGGAGCGACGGGGCCAGTCCCAGGCGACGAGCCCAGCCCCAAGAGTCGCGACGGGAGGCGGCAGCCCTAGCCCCAAGCGGCGTGACGGGAGGCGACGGGGCCAGTCCCAGGCGACGCGATGGAGCGACGGGGCCAGTCCCAGGCGACGCGACGGGAGGCGACGGGGCCAGCCCAAGCGGCGATACGGGAGTGCGAGATGGAGCTGTGCGACCGTATCAGAAAGAATCAGATACGTATCCATTTTTATTTATTTATTTGAAAATACGAAAATAGATGGATACGTATCGGATACGTATCGGCGCGTATCCGATACGTATCCGTATCAGATACCGTATCTGACACGGGTACGCCGATTTTCGGACGTATCCATGCTACCCAGCCTTCCAAACACAACATAACAAGTCAATTTTGCCATTGCTTGGTTACCATCACATAGATGTGTAATACATTTTGTGGGGGGAGATGTTTCCAAAATTAAAGGGGGACTTGAGTATTGGCAAGGTACATTGTAGTGTAACTTAACGGGTTGATCAAATAGGCCATTATAATATGTAGCTTATCATGTGATGCTAATACTTTAATATGTTCCTTTCTTGGGAATTCCTGGAATTATAAAAAATCCAATTATTTCTGTAGCTTTTTAGTTGAAATTGTAGTGGTGTCTAAATTTGGTTTTTTTCTCAACATGATACCCTACCCCCTTTTTACCAGGAGGCGATGCCAGTGGACGATCTAAGCAGAGTCGTAGCGAGAAGAAGAGCAGGAAGGCCATGCTGAAGCTTGGCATGAAAGCTATCATTGGTGTGAGTCGTGTTACTGTCAAGAAGAGCAAGAATGTGAGATTCGGACCACTCTTATCCTGTTTCTTTAAATAACTTTAATGGTTAGGTTTCTGTTTGTTGATTTAGTTATGTTTGCCCCATTTCAGATCCTCTTTGTCATCTCCAAACCGGATGTCTTCAAGAGCCCTACGTCGGACACCTATGTCATCTTTGGGGAGGCCAAGATCGAGGATCTGAGCTCGCAGCTGCAGACTCAGGCCGCCGAGCAATTCAAGGCACCAGATCTGAGCAGCATGCTGTCTAAGCCAGAGGCATCAACAGCAGCTCAGGATGACGATGAGGCTGTCGATGAGACTGGTGTTGAGCCCAAGGACATTGAGCTGGTGATGACGCAGGCCTCCGTGACGAGGTCGAGGGCGGTGAAGGCACTCAAGGCTGCAGACGGTGACATAGTCACTGCCATCATGGAATTGACAAACTAGCGAGCTTTGTCATCTGTTGCCCGATTTTCTGTCCTGTTTCACCTCGTTTTCAATGTGGACTGCATGGATGGAAGTTTCTTTCTGCTTGTCAATGTTTGCACGCTCCATCACGTTGAGCTGTGCTGGACGGTGTTACAACTTTGAAATGTCTTGGGAAAGAGGGCTCGTCGTCATGCACTTGCTCACATGGTCAAGTTATAGCTGCTCTTTATAGTTTGTGATGCTATTGGTTTTGCAAAGGTGAATCTCCGGCGAAGCTGCAATCTTGGATTTGCAGCATCAGAAAGTCCCTTAAAGCTAGTGCGTGGAGCCAGAGAATGAAAATAAATCAAAATTTCCAAAGTCCCTTAAAGCTAGTGCTTGGAGCCAGAGAATGAAAATAAATCAAAATTTCCAAAGTCCATTTAAAAGCCAATTCTATCCCTTTTTGTGATGGCCGACGCCTAGTTTGGTAAGTCCTTATGATGGATATTGGAGAGTACTAATGTTTTGGGATTTTTATAAGGCGAATCGAATATTAGGGCTTGGATTAAGGTTTATTCACATGGTTAGGTTTAGAAGAGAATTAACAAGGAATCTCGAAGTAGTGTGGGGGATCTGGGCAAACAGGTGTTAGAACGTTCCAACCAGAGAGAATTTTAAAAAATATTGTCTGTTTGTTTCAGGTTTAAATTTTAGAGGTAGTTGTAGACTTGTAGTGGTTAGAAACTTAAAAAATGGTGAATTTCTAGCCCGTAGATAGGACGGGAATGCAGCCCATAAAAACGAACGAGGCAATTCTGTTCGTGCCAACATGGATCGTGCACTGTCACCGAATTTTTTTATAAATGGTTTTTTTCTGTGAAATTGTATTTCTATGTCGACATTTCAACCGTGGAGAAAACCCCCACCACGGGCGACATAAAAAATTCAGATCCTGTCGACCTTTCATCCGTCGACAGGACTTTTTCATGCATTCCTCCTGTCGACATTTCAACGGTCGACAGGAGCAAAAAAATTCCATGATGACTTTTTTCACCTGTCAACCAACCGTTGAAATATTTACGGAGGCCCAGTACATCATTATTTTAAATAAATCGCACGGGCTGATCTTGTTTGAAGACCATGGCCCGAAATGTATTAGATAACTTCTCAAGAAGTCGCACGTCCTAGTACAACCTCTGCCAAAACATTCTAACTGAGATTTGGTGTCAGCTAACTCACGTCTCTTTCACTAGTACATCGTATTAATAAGTGTTAATCTTACTGTTCATTGTCATTCTCATTACTTGGTGGAATGACTACTCGATGATTGTAGGCAGCCAACAATGCGTGTGCATGCTCCAAGAAAATGTAGATTCACCGCATTAAAAACAGCTTTCAATTTACCAGGAACATTCATCCCCGTGGGCCGTGTCATGTTACGGGCTTACGCCGTACGAGTGCACGAAACAGCATTACTTCGTCGCATATATCGAGGGTTAATAGAATAATGTGATGAGTTTGTGTCCAACTGACCACCTTGCTACAACTTATCCAACTGTTTATCAAAAAAAAAATGTCACCTGTTTCAGGCGGTTTGCTTAGGCGCTAAATGGCGCCCTAAATTTCGCGTGCGTGTGAAAAAAAATAGATAGGGAGTGATGTGTGTTTCTAATGTGGTGTTAGGTTCAAGGGAATGAAATAACTCCGTTTTACATTTTTGAAAATGGAATGACTCCGCTCTACTTTTGGAAGTAAGAATAGAGTCATTCTGTTTTTTTATTTAGTTTTAGAATATGATAGAACAGAGTCATTCTGTCCTTTGTTTGATTCAAGAGTAGCAGAGAAGATGAGAAGAAAAGTGGACGGCGTGGAAGACAAGTCGTTTGGTTCGGTGGATTTTTTTGGAAGCAAATGATTCCAGATCTATCAGGAATATTTCTTTTTGGAAACCGCTCCGTTCTATATAATTCCAAGCTAAATATATGTAAAGTAAATATATGTAAAGTAAAACGAAACCGTTCGCTTCCACCTAACTCCTGAACCAAACAGTAAGTAAGTGAGAGTGAGGATCCATTATGTTAATCTTAGGAATACTTTGTTTTTGGAGCTATTGAAAGTATCTCTTGGAGCTACTTTTTTTACCTATAATCCCTGAATTTTATGGTAGGGTGGTGCACTGCCAAGCTTCTCTTAAAGAACTCCTAAAATTCCGGCAAAATTCCTGAATTTTTTACATCTACGTTGATCCATGAACGCTTGGCAATTCCGTCAGGCTTGGACGCTTGGTCTTTTGAATGTAACGAAGCAAACATCTTCCATAGTGACAAATAATTAGGATTAGTGTTGCAATTAACAAGATTGCATTTTGGACTAGCATAGTACAATTAATAATCTAAACAAGCGACAAGAGAAGCTTTCCGAGATCAACAGGAGACGATCTCCAAATGATTGGTGAGAGGTGAAAAAGAAGGAAACAATTGAATGAATTAATGTCTGATGTATAATGGATCTGATGGTATGGACGCTACAACTACTGCTGCAACAAATACAACACAATGCAACGAATTTTCAAGAATGTGAGGATTGAACAAAAGATACACAAGCCGGCCACCTACAACGCATGATGGAGGCTATC
This sequence comes from Zizania palustris, assembly GCA_019279435.1. Classification (NCBI taxonomy): domain Eukaryota; kingdom Viridiplantae; phylum Streptophyta; class Magnoliopsida; order Poales; family Poaceae; genus Zizania; species Zizania palustris. Next base: position 5,233,317 of record JAAALK010000284.1, read on the forward strand.
AGAGGAAACAATGAGACGATCAATCGTGTGACACATATGTACCAATTTTTCCTCGTCGTGTGGCAATACAGAGGTCGCTGTCAGTAAGGATTACTGTGCTTGCTGTTGTTGTCTCTCTTGAGTTGTACTTTCAATTTCTTACCACCTAATTGGAATCCGTTCATCATGCTAATGGCTGCCTGTGCAGAAGCAGGAGAATCATAGCTTACAAAACCTGCAATCCAGTTAGGAACCAATTATCGAAATATGCTTATGCAATGGGTATTCTCAGAACTCGAATTAGGGCGAGTTATTTACCGAAGCATTTACTAACGCCAGTGGCTTTGTCTACAAAAACCTTAGCACTCAATACTCTACCGAAACTCTGAAAGGCGCCGGCAAGATCTTGGTCTCCAAATTCTTGTGGGATGTGGTAGATAAATAATTGGCGCCAGGAGGGCCTGCACACATGAAAAGTATCCTCTGTAAAACAAACTTGAGAAGTAAAGGGTGACAGCTAATTTTCATGAGTATTGGAGACAAACCCTCTAGCTGAGGACCAGGGTTGCTGCTGGTACTCGACAAAGTGGGAGAATTAGCATTTGCATTTGGAACTTTGATTGAATTGTGAGAGTTCACAAAAGGACGACCATTGATGGCCCCCGCCAGGATATGATCCAGGATACTGCATACCAGGCACAGGCGAATAGGGGCTGCCTAACTGCATTGAGTTAAATGATCTGGGAGCAGAATTGGGGGAAAGTTCAGAATTGACTCCATGAATTGAACTTCCTTGATTAACAGGCTGAACCATATTCTGGAAGGCAGCTTGATTTTGTATAGGAGATAAAGGGTATTGCATAAGTCCATAGGTTCCTTGCGGCTGCACAGATCAACAGAAGTAGAGTTACAAACCACAACTCAAGGCAGATCATGTTCAGGGTTTATTGTGGTCATATAAGCATCATGCTCTACTGAAAACCCAATTTTTTTACCAGTGGACACATACTACATGTAATCAAATCCATGAAGAAATTCATTTTGTTTTTACCAAATACATCCACACATTAACATATCACTGAATTCAAGCTCATGAAATAATTAGACTGATTCCTTAAATTCTAAGTAAGACTTAGGCTGTAGCAGTTTAAAAGAATGTCCTTTTCTGTTAAGAATAACAATAGTAAACTTCAGTGTTAAGCTGCTAGAAGACAACAGAATTAGAGTTGGATTAAAGTTTTCCACAGAGAATGTCCCTCACAAGGATTGTTTTAGCAGAGTGAAAAGCAAGTTAGGATTATTTCTCTTCTAGGAATAGCTTTGTGGTTGTGTGATGTTCTATAATATCAAGTTTTCTGTCATAATTTACCTGGTAGCCATAACCATTATACTGTGGCACGTATCCCATCTGTAAAGCTCCAAATAATGAAGACTGCTGCATTGCATTTACATTTGACATATTAGATGGGTGAAATTGTGTCTTTTGTGCTTTTCGAGCCTGCCTTTCCTTTTCAGTGTCAGCCCATTTAACAACCAAAGGTACATTTGAACCCTACAAAAGATCAGGGCATATCAATATCTATGCAGCTAATATATTGATGAAAATTCAAACAAAAATAGCTAATATATCGACACCACTTAAGGTGTGGTTTACCCTTATATATTACGAGCAGGTTAAACTAGAAATAGAGATAGAATAGTGATCACAACACAACCATACTAATAAATCGATACTGAAAGTAGATTGGGCCTATCTCTACCCAGCTGTAGGCTTTTTCTTGCACCTTTGATAGATACAATATAGTGTCAGTCCATAACACCTTTTTTGATGATTGGCTACATAAATACATGGCATGCACGAATTGAATACTCTTTTATCTTGAGCACTATTTTGTATATTGATCCATCATCTCAAGGGTGCAGAATATGTTATCTTCGAGAGTATGTGCATAATTACTAAATTATATTGATATTAAATTTGGTATTCTGAAGGCTTTTAGGTATTTTGGTGACTTTGGATGTCTAAATATTCCTAACAAATATTACTGGACCACTAAGAAAAACATTGGATAACCTTTTAGGAATGTGTTGGACTATGGAATTGCTTTAGACAAACATGTATCGACCTGTTCATGTCATATTAGGTGTCTAGCTGACCCATGCAAATTTATCCTGTATATGGCACTGATATTAATTTATATAAATTTAAGAAGAATAAACCTGAAATTGCACAACTGAATTCATCACCATTTGTGCTAAGCTATTTCTGTACTCACCAAAGGTTAAATTGATCTGGATGGCCTGTATCATGCTACTATTACATGATATATTGAACACTATAGTACTATACAATGATACAATAAATGGATTTTTTGTTCAACTATGTTGGCACAGTATTTGAACAGGATATAGTATTATTCCTGGCTCTGAGACTTTGTGTTACAGCAAAAGATAACTAAGGTGGTGGTTTTCAGGAGATAAGAAGCAAAAGGCTATAAACGCAGGTTGGCCAAAAATATTGTTATCCTTCAATTTCCACAAACCTCTATTTTGTGCTTCCCATTCAGAGCTTCAATAGCTGCCACAGCTTGCTCTTTTGTTTCGTACTTCAAAAGGCACAGCCAGCTGCAAGATCCAGTGTTGATGAGTAAGCTAAAGTGCTCAAAAAAGTTTACAATTCAATATGTAAGTGTTTTTCATCCCAATCAACAGGAAAAGTGATTCCTTCCACAAGGAAATTTTACCTTTGCTTGTCTGTTGTGAACCTCTCAAAATTTGCAAATCCTTGATGTTCCCATATTGCGAAAATAAATCAGTCATGTTGGCATCTGTTACATTTTTTGGAAGCATGCCAATGAAAAGTTTGTGCTCTGGAAGCAGAAGCATCAACACAAGGACAACATAGACATGTCAGTGGAATTCGAGGGGAAAAACGTGAGGACATACAAATGAATTATGAGTGAAATAATTGTAGAGAGCCTCATACCCAGTCTTTCCAACTCTCCATCAGCATATTTTACTTGCAATGGGCTTGAAGCCTGTTTTCAAACAGAAAAAAGGAATTATTGTCAACGGTGTCGTAATAACTCCAAGAGAAGTAATACCGGTTCTACAAACTTAAATCACAACAACAGAAACAGTGGCAGCCTTTAGTCCCAAACAGTTGGGGTAAGCTACAAAACTTAAATTGTCGTGTCAGGAAAAATCAAAGAAGACATTACACAACTCTGATATCACTCTTGGATGATGTTTGGAGAGAGAGAAGAGAGAGAGAGAGATGCTGCATCAGACCTCTCAAATGAAATTATATGTGAGAATGACTGAATGAACATGTATTTGGTTTCCTCCAAAAGTCGTAGGAATTTCCTCCAAAATTGTCTATGCATCATACATCAATTACAAAATTCCTTGTTCTAACAATGGACTAAAGTTTCACTTAATCTCACTGAATTCCATCTACAGTTATGTATTGCCAAAAATATGATTTCACTCCTACTTTATCCACAGCAAAGCAAGTTGCCCAACATTGAACGACTATATAAGTATATATCCAGTGGAAAGGTCAGGGACGAGTTCACAAACCCCTGGAAGTGTGCGCTTGTTGTGATACGCATTAACCGCCTTGTCAGCCTCTTCCCTTGATGGGCAGATCAAAAAGCAACAGCCTGCAAAAGGTCCAGCACAACTTAATTCAAGATCAAACTGACAGACAAGATGATAAAGAATTAAGAATGCCATCTGGAAAACTGGTAGCATATTCCTGGAAAATAAGAACATAAATTATCTTTTTGTAGGAAATGTCATCAAGAATTTGCACATACAGAATAACACTATTTAGTTGCGATATGCACTTCTGACTCCTTTGGGCAGAACAAGAGCAAAGACACAAGACAGAATTGCACCAAATCAAATTACTACTAAAAAGAACAAAATCAGCTCAAACCAACCAAATGGAAGAGGCTCCAAATCTCCAATTCCAGGTGACATTAAAGAGAATCAAAATCATAATAAAACAAGGCCCAGTAACTAACGAGCAATGATTCACAAAAGATTGGTGACAATTACTATCATATTTGACCATCCTACTCTCCCAACAAAAAGTGTTCGACATTACAGCAAAAGAAAAGGGCAGAAATTTCAGAGCAAAATCTCAAAGTACAATGCAACGGTAAATCATTTCAGTTCTTATAAATCCACAAAAGCAGCAACACATGTACAGTTCTGACTATCCCTCCAACATCCTATATTGCGGAAGTATCGTGAAAGTATCCGATTTATTTTATTTTTTGAATATTACAAAAATCCCAGATACATATCTGGGAGTATCCGGATACTTGTTTTTTCAGCCATATCCATGTTTCATAGGTCCTAAATGCTAGCCAAATCACCGGCGTAAGAGAAAGAATGCATCTTTGTTCAACTATTGGCTGAAATGAATCTTTATTGACACAGACAACCTATACTTAGGTTCCAATTAAAGTCAACCCGGATCAAGTTTTAGGCCCAAGAAGTTATACGGAGTAAATCGCAAGAACTGAACAGAAGACCAAACGCTTACTTTTGCATCCCAAGATCAAAACGTGCATGGGAACACCAAAGTTCAAAGTTGTGGAAACTAAACTCGAGAAAGTAGCGGCCCAGCCCCGAATAACTAAGAATTTTTTTTGCCTGACCACAGGAGCGCAAAAAAACGAGAATTTTACACCAGCATTTGGCCAAATCCAACTAATTCGACACAAACTCGAGCTAAATTGCCCGTAGAAAGAAATTTAAAGCAAAGACCCAAAGCTTGTAGAAGATGTGTCTCTCCATTAAACGCAGTAACGCACGAAACCAGACTAAAATGGCAAACGGCAAAACCACATGGAACTGCCAATTCGAGGCGATTCAGACACCAAATTCCCGATGAACAAGCAAAATTCCCCGCCACATTGCGCACAAATCGCAACGGGAGGAAGTAACCCCCAGTGAAACAGGGAGAAGAACCCCAGTGTCCCCACGGGAACCCCCGAGAGCAGAAAAGCGGGCGCTCGAATCCGTCGGCATCGTTGCCCGAGGCAAGCTCGGAACCACACCGCGAGAGCCCGGCGCAAGCAACGGAACCCGATTCCGTCACCCCCCCAAGTCGCGCCGGAGCCCAGATCCCGATCCCCCGAAAAAAGCAAACAAGCCCCCGAGCAGCATTGCACGGGAAGCCTCGAGCAATTCGCGCCCGCGCGGGAGCGTGGCGCGTACGGATCCGGACCTCGGGACGCCTTGGTGGCCTTGTCGCGGATGAGGGTGACCTCGTCGACGATGGCCACGTCGCTGAACATGGCCGTCAGCTCGTCCTCCGTCATCTGCTTCGGCACCTGCCCCACGAACAGCTTCACGCTCTCCTCCCTGCTCTCCTCCTCCTCCTCCTCCCCCACACCCCCACCCCCCGCTGCCGCTGCCGCTGCCGCCGCCGCCGCCGCCGCCGCGGGCGGCTGCTGCTGCTGCTGCTGGTGCTGCTCCCTGTCGCCGCCGTCCTCCGCCATTGGCCTAGCTGGGTGGGAGCTAGGGTTTGGCAGGGCTGGCCGCGTGGGTGGCGGAGACGGACGGAGGCGGGAGGGGAGCGATTACTAATAGTGGTAAAAAAATGGCGAATTTGGAAGCGGGGGAGGCGGAGGAAGAGGAAGCAAATGGATATATGGGAAAAATGGAAGGAGAGAAGTTGCCAACTTGGTGTGCTTCTTGTGATTTCCTCCTCCTCTCTTCTTCTTTGCTTACTTTTTCAGCTCCCAACGGTTTACTTGCATAGTTGCATCTCTCTCTCTCTCTCTCTACACATGCATTCTTCTTTTCCTGTTTGTCTGCTTCTTTCTCTCGAATTTATTGCTACATGAGTTTTTTCTTTACTTCCTTCCGTCACTGGAGTTGGTTTAGCCATTCCTTAAATGATTTTGATGTAAATATCACTTTCTGTTCCATAATAGATTTTGAATAATGGCACTTTCGAATCTGGATAATATAGAATGCAAAACGAATCTGGATAGTGTCACTGTCACTGTTTGAATTCATTGTAGTCAGTTTACCTAGTGCACGCTTGTTTCGACTATGCTCCATCAATTTATTTTCTTCATCAATTATCATTATTATTAATCTACTTAGTCCAGGTTAGGAATCTACCCTCTTCATGCAGAAATTGAACTTTCTCAAGGAATTCATTTGTTTCAAACATGAAGTTGGCTTCTTTACACTTTGTTAAGCTGTGCCTATAACAGACAACATAAGTAACAAATAGAGTGTAAATGTACAAAAAAAGGTTAATAAACTTTTCTGAAATCTCGGCTCTAATTTTATTTTAGAATAACCAGCAGGAAAGGTTCCTACTAAGGTTATGTATTCCAAGAAAGTCACTTTACAAAGTCACAAGAGCTAAACTTAGAGCACAAACATTTCAGAACGACCGATTAACCTTATCAAGACAAGAAAGACAACAAGATAGCTAACTATCCAAGATGGGACACCCCTAACTCGGGAAAGCGAAACTGATGGGTATGTAGGAGCACCCCTTTAGACCGTTGTTATATAGTTGATAGCCAGGCTAAGATTTATGTTTTAATTGTCGGCTTGTATCTATGACTTTGTTGCACCACCACATTTTTGAACTGGTTACACCAGTTTGTAACTGATGTTGGTTTATGTCGAAAATTTTTGTCATTTCTGTGGATCCAAATCAACCAAGCGCCAATGACTCAGCTCTAATTTAGATAAGTCCACTCATGAACATTTTAGTTACAAGTAGAAGTAATGCCAATTTGTCAACTCTGAGACCACTTCAATGTTCAAAAACATACTGCAGGATATTCAATTATATTTGTCCCCTTCATTTGCAATGAAAATGAGTGATTAGTCACCAATTTGCTTGTGACAGTGTGTCCTTGCATGCCCAGCTGGTATAGTAGCTAAAATGTTTACATGACAGATTTCTTTTCCAGAGTAAAAAAAACTACACAAACATTTTCCAGCCCTTGTCTTCTTCCCCAACTCCCTTGCTTGCTTGACTGTAACAGTGAAAGTAACCTTCCAACCATAGAATGGGAGGCAGAGGAAACCATGCCATCAGGGACAAGGACAGACAGGCTACAAAGCCTGAAGCTTGCCAATTGGAACTCTCCCTTTCAGCCCTCCTTCAAGGGAGCTGGCATGTCACTCTCTTCTCATAAAAGGGACTCACACAAGATGAGAAGAACAAATGATGTGGGGGCATCACCAGGGAGAAATGGCTAGGCATCATAATTATGCTAGGCATTTGTATTCATGTAACTTGTATAAATTAAATACACCGTGAGGATATTCACATAATATTGTATCAGCGTGCAATGGAGCATGTTTGGAAGAGATTCTCGATAGCCACCGCTACTCCATGGAATCTAATCTCTCTATCGGATAATCTAGATTCATGTTTTAGATCATAAAAATCAATAACAACGGAATATAAAAATAAATTAGTAGAGAAACACCTATTTCTTTAAATTCTCACTAGCTAGTTACAAGATGCTTCTTGAAATCTATACTAGATGTGTCATGGGTTGTGGGCCAATGCTGCCAGGCTTAGGTCTAGTTATGTGAACAATACCATGTGGTATTGTAGTATTGTGGTAAATTAGAGTCCATGACAAATTAAAGTCCGAGTCTGATTAGAGTCTAGGACAAATTAGAATCCATATATGTAATAATTGAGAGTTCTAATAGATTAATGAATAAAGCCAGAGTCGTAATTTAGTTAGATTAGTTAGTAGGATGTAGACTCTATGTATTCATCGAGAAATCAATAAAGAAAAAAGAAACATAATCTCTCATCCAAATATCCATCTCTCACCTAAGTCTATCTCTCACAATGAGCAACCACGGTCGCCGCTCAATTATCTTCACATGGCGTTTATTCCGTCGTGAATTCAACCAATAACATCATGACTATCACTGCAGACTTCACTATTAAACATTGTTGTCTAAAAATCTCCCATATAAAGCTACAAGTGGATTAAGCGTATTCAATTGAATAATATGATTTTTTATTCTAAACTAATAATAAAACTTTAATTTACAATACAAATCTTGGAGCTAGAACCCCGTAACAAAATATCCCTAAATAATTATTAGGTTGCTCTGGCATATGTTTAAAAGGAGGAAGACAGTGATGCTCTAACAGGGTACAGAGTTGTCACAAATGACAATAATATATGTGCTACTGCTGACACAGAGCCTTCCTTAACGGCTGTTTCCTCTTTGGATAAAACCTTTTACAAAGCCATCGTTCTGGCAGTTGATAAGTGATTAATTTATTGATAGGAGAAGTCTTCTCCCGATTTGCATTAAACATTTAGTTTGTTTCAGCATAAACGTAGAGAACATCACTTGACTCACTTCTATAATCCGCATTAGTACCACTGAAATCTTTCACGGTTTAAAGTGCTTCAAGGAAGAAAAGGCAGTTCTACCAGCTGCTACCACCCTCCACCTGCAAAGTATCACTTAGCGCCGTCGATGCCGGATAATGTCTATAAAATTTACTCTTTTGTCTCATATAAATTTTTTTCATGTAACTTCTAGATCCAGTTGTCAAACACACAAGACATGACAAAAAAATAAACACCACTCAATTTTGTGACATAAAAGAAAAAATTCCAAGAATTTAAGTTATACTTTTTCTTGACATGTACACAAGAATTTAAAATTCTGGTAATTTTTATTTGTTCTAGTTTGGAAAAGACAAGTTGCTTATTCGTAAAAGATGTAACATTTAGTTGACAATGATAGAAATACGAGTGATATTTAGAAAAGAGTTAAAAATATTAAAACAACTTATATGAAATAATCAAAAGGTATTATTACCGTAGAACGATATTTTATAGACATATTCAAGATAAATTATGGTATTATCCATGGATTCCATGCTCACAAACACACGCAGTAAAACCCGGCAAAAGGACACAGAACCGAGCTACGACAGCAGGACTTCCAGAAACAAACAATTCCCCTCCTCGAGGAAGACACCAAGCCGCCGACGAACCCTAATAGCAGGGTTTATTACCGGCGGCAAAAAAAAACACGCGACAGGTCCAGCAAATTCCAGTTGTTGAAAAAGGACCAGCGGCTGGGACGATGATGGCTGGTTACATTCCGTAACGTGCCCACGAACTCGATCTAGGCTGGCGTCCAGTGCGGCAAGCCACATGCCCCCACGCCGCCACCCTCCTCCTCTCCTCCCGATCAATTGGCCGGTCGAACGTATCACCATCACAGGCACAGCGCATCGCCGCAGTCAACTCAACCACCACCGAATTAAAGGAGACCCCCTTATTAATCTATAGAATTTTTGTTCGTCTGCTTTATATTTATAATTAAATGGCTATTTAGTCTTCTCGTATACTAGAAAAAAGTAAATATTATCAAATTATATGTGATACGAGAGAAAATCTAGGTTAATGCAATTCGCAAACGAGAACACGCTCAGTGATATTTGCATGTTCACCAACCATGTGCCTAGACTAAAGATTGGGGCTAGGCATGTTGGTTTTATGCAGTTTGATGGACGAACAAAAACTCATGCTTTATATTATAGAGAATTAGAGATAAGATATATTTGACAAGATTCTAAGCTATGACAATTGAGAAGGGGAGAGATTCTAAGCTATGGCATCTAGTATTTGGAGCTCGTGTGTGCTACAAATGCAGCTCAGGAGGTTAGATGGCATAATACGAAAAAATTACTATTTTGATATTTCAAAAATGTGCATTTTATTTATGATGATATTTTTGAGGCTAATACGTAAGATCACCTGAACCAAAATAGATCTGGATGTTAAAAATACAAAAGTCACTTCGAAGTGTCAAATAACAAATCTACCATATAATATAGTCTGGATAGATAGGTAGATTAGACTCAAAGATTTTGGATTGGATTAAGGCTAATCCAAGCCAATCCAGCACATGCACTTACCTGGTCTCTCACGTGGGCGGAGGAGGGTAATCGGAGGAGGCAGACGCGTTGTTGTGCGGGGGTGCTCGCGGTTTGATGTCCCTGCTGCGCATGTACGCCAGGAACTGCCCCGGAAGCTCCTCCAGTAGCGACTGGACGACGGAGATCTGCCCGCCTGCACGAACGAACGGACGGCCATGGAATGTCAGTGGCAATTTTCACAAGGCCGTCTTGTTATATGTGATCTGGAGCAGCGGATGGAGTTTTGTTCGTGGAAGGAACGAGTGCTGCTTGCTGAACCTGACCTTGTTGGACCTCACTCATGGGGACAAACTGGACGATGTCGCGTGTCGCGATCCTGCCGGTCGAGCTCTCCAGTCGCCTGCCGAAATCTCCATCCAGGATCTGCCAAGAGACGACTGTTAGGTTTGCGTCTTTGTTGTTTTACATTGCAGTGGAGATAAGAATGTGAAGTTCACACAGGAACGGGTTCCTCTGCAGTCGGGCTCGCCGACTGCAGAGGGCAGTCACCCCTCGCGCACCGTCCGATCTTGATCGGGCGGTGCGAAGCCCCCCTCTCTCTCTCCGAAGCCTCCTGCGAAGTGGGTCCCACCAGCGCGAAGCCCCCCTTTCTCTCTCCGAAGCCCCTTCTTCGCACAGCCGTCCGATCAAGATCGGACGACGCCGAAGGGTGACTGCCCCCTGCAGTCGGCGAGCCCGACTGCAGGGGATCTCATTTGGTTCACATAGACCCAGCACAACGAGCTCCAATCGAGCAGTACTTGATATGCAATTAGAAAAGTACAGTACCGTACTGCGACAGAGCGCAGGACTAAGGCTACTACAAAACACCCAGATAGACAGATGCAACTTGCAACAGCTAAGCTTCGTAAAACGGGGCAGGCTGGGTGAATGAGGTATTAAATCGTACAGCTTTTCCTCTGGTTTACAGTGGGAGCAACACATGAGTTTCTTTAGTTTAATTAGTGCTCACAGATAAATATTCAGATAATTTTTGTCATGAGTAATATTCACCGTATACGAAGTAAATCTTTTACCTCCATTTGTTTAAAATCAGCGTTTCCAACGCCCACAATGAGGATTGACAATGGCAAATCAGATGCCCTCACAATGGAATCTTTTGTTTCTTGAATGTCAGTGAGAACTCCATCCTACAAAAATGTTCAAGTGAGTGAAACAGACTTGACTTCACTTTACAGGCATCAAAACTCAAATTCAAAAAAACTGCTTGCATACTGTGATGATGAGTAAGACAAAATATTTATTGTTTCCATATTGAAGCGAGTTGCCAGCAATCTCTGCAGCTTTGTTGATAATTGGTCCAATAGAGTTGGCCCAGCAAGGGTAACACTGTAAAGGGTAGTGGAGTATTCTGACATTATGCCTTCAACTCCGACAACCTGTGATGGAAATAAAAAACCATAACATTACTTACAACATAAGAAATTGAAGTAATATAAATTACAGAAACAGAAAATATATAGCATCGACCTAAGAAATGAAATGGCATTAATCAGCATGTTGATAATTGTTTTGGCAAAGATTTGCGTGATTTTGGTAACAATACCACATATGATCAGCATTACCATATCTGGCTATTAGGTGACATTGTGTAGTTATTACAAGAGTGATGCTACTGATTACTGAATAATGAATACAACATGTACATACTCCAAATATCTAGTAATACACAAATGTTAATAGTAAAAATTTATGTAGAAATGAATAGTTATTAACTAATTGTGAAGGTCATAAAAAGGCCATGCCAATTTTTTACTCATGAAATTCCTTAGTCCTACATGTTTCTGAAATTCTGAATCAGAAAACCAGCAACATAAGAAAAGTTATAAGAAATTCCAAAAGGTGAACACATTTTCAGCTGAATGAAAATGGCTTAAAAGCACTTCTTGCATGATAGCCTGAGATGCTCTACTTTCTCTACAGAGGCTACTACTAAATAACAACAAAATAAACTAAGCATGAACCTAAGAAGTTCGATAGTGATGACGTGAACCTAAGAAGTTCGATAGTGATGACGTGAACCTAATAAGTTCGATAGTGATGACATGAACCTAAGAAATTCGATAGTGATGAATATCTTTTAACATATTGGTGGGAAGGTCTACTGCCTATAGTTTTCCTTTGACAAGAAATACATTTACATTTAGATCAACTGATGCTGTAAGCCTGTTATGAATGTTCTTGTACGAGTATACCATTAGGAACAGGAAGAACATAACATTAACATCAAATTTCATTGCACATGTAAAAAATTGACTCGTCAACCATGAATCTCACCTCAGAGTCATTGGTAGTTGCATTCAGGTTAAAACAGTGAGATATGTACCCCTGTGATGTCTTTGCTCCAAAACCCCATGCGGGGAATCGCCTATCATTGTCATAAAATTGGAGAACTTCGCCAACCCCTATGATTGCCTGGTACATTAAATACTTCAGTTTGTGGCTTTTCATTCGTTTTGAAAATAAGCTAGCAGATCAGACAAGCCCTAACCTGCTGGTATGAGTTTGGTCTGCCAGAGGGGTCAATGTAGTGCAAAGACTGGGGTGCACGGGGGTCACCATTTGACGCTGAAAACAAACCAGGAGGAAAAAAAAGCACAAATGTAAATATAGATTGACAAGGGTACACATTTTAATCTCACAATTAGAACTAACCCGTGAAATCTATGGCCACCATAAAATTGAGCTCAAACCCACTGGAAATATAATCCAAGAATGTATGTTGAACTTTTTCCTGGAACTTATCCACAAACAACTGTCCTTTCAACTGAACACAGATTGGATATATCAAAAAAGTTAGACGGTGTGATATTTTTGTGTAGTAGATGAGATCCATAAAATAAAATTTGTTAACCTTTTTCTGTCCCTTATGGCTGAAAAAATTTGCTCCAGACTTTGAATTATATATATTCTCAAGTTGAGTGATAGTTGTCTGGAAGGCCCTATTTTTAAGACAAGCAAAGACACAATTAAACTCGGAATAGAGGGTAAAATATGCCAAAATGCTTCTTTAATCATGTGCGTACCCAATAAGTTCATGGTTACCACTGGAATCAAAATCAAAACACTCAACTAGCAATGGGTTATTCTGAAATAATGCAAGACAGAAACACCAGATTAACCTTGAATTAACATTTGCTAGGCAATGCAAACACAAATACCCCAAAGCCAGAAAATTGAACTTGCCTTGCTTCCAAATTGTTGTGATGTTAGTGTTATGGGCCTCCATACAGGGTTTAAGTTGTCATTGATCACTTCAGTTTTACAGATAGGAATGGCACCACCAGTTTCCACCAGTCTTGATATTCTCAAGAAAGGATCCTGTATTATAAATATTAAATGTAAATATAGGACGGAAATTAATTGCTAATTAATTACATTCTACTTTACCAGAGAAGGAAGTAGTATCATACACTTTTGGAAAACATGTCTTTGTTTTCCAAGTTTAGGCAATGTAGTGTCATCTCAACTGCCATCCTTGAGGAATCACTTTCTTCAGCATGCACAGTCACTGTTCCCAGAAGGGCATGTCCAGAACTACTTTGGAGATTCAATATCAGGCTATGATTGAACTTTGTGGCAATCTGCAAAAAGAACAAAATAAATACCAAGAGAAGGCATTCTTGTCGCTGCCTCATATGCATTTATTCAGAGAACTCATATACTGCAACTAGAAGTTTCTAATCAGTAGTATTGCAAAATATTCTATAACTGAAACCTCTGACAAATTGCAGCATGCTTCTCCTAGAAAATCTTGCTGAGATAAGTTCAACATCTGCATGAAACAACAAATACAGAATTCAGAAGTTGTATATAACTTTCCAGGCTAGGAATTATAATCAGGCACGGATTTGGAATGATTTAATCAATTGTTCATCACTGTTACGCTCTTCTCTTAGTAATGCACATTATTGACATCATTTCTCAAATACCATGTTTAAGTGTCCAAGGTAAAAAAGCTTAAATGAGACAATGGTATAATCAGGTCAGCACCTAGCTTGTTTTGAGTGAATATTAGCAATTGAGGTGATTCTTCATTTATTCATCACCCAACCAGTTTTGCGCACATATGAAATGTGTACACCATTTATTGGTTGAACCCTTTCATCTTTTGATAAGATGCTCCATTAGCAGGTACCAAATATTCAAGTGCTAGCCAACAGCTAGAATGCTCACATGTGCATGCAGGAAGAGTTTATCCAAATTGAATATGCCAGAGAAGTAAAGAAACATGAATGGAACTAAATATATATATACCTTGACTGGTGTGTTATGGTACCTCGTGTCAATGTCATATATCCGGAATCTGTCATGAGCCAAAAAAAAAGTTAGTTGTATCTGGTAAGTAGGATATGTCTACAAGTGATATGCACATTTATATTTATAGACTTACACAAGTGGCTGTACAATCTCAAATTGGTAATTTATTGTAGCCTTTGTGATCCACGAGGGTTCTAGTGAGTTCAGTATCACTTCAGTACGGCCAATCTCTTCTAGCCTTCCGCCCTTTTTTGTGTAGATCACTAACATCGGATCACTCTAGAGCAAGTATGCAGACAATAGGTAAAGCTGGGGAATATGTTTGCATCCACATGAAAAATAAACAATCAGAATTAAGGATCATTGTTTTTATTATTATGTAAATGCTAGGACAGACAATGAGAAAAAGGTTTAGCACATTTGCCTTTACCAACTAGTTCCAACTTCCAACTATTATTCTTTTATGACATCACTCTAAGAAGGTTAAAATAGAAACCCTTATTTTAAACCCCAAAAAGTTACTTGACGACTATGATCATAACAGTATAAAATAGGAATATAGAGATTGAAGTGTTTGAAAGAAAAAAATGATGATGCTTACCTTAGAAAAAGCATCCATATTCTTCAACTTTGATGCTGAAAAGGATAGCTGTAATAGAGGAAGGTAGCAACATGTCAGTGCTGGAGATCATGTTGACATCTAAGACCCATATGATATCTACGACCGGTTCAGAACTAATTGGCATGTGGTGCAAATGTATAATTGGTGCTACTGTATCTCATACATGGTTTGGGATTTCAAAATCATAAAATTCCCAACTCTCCATAACTCCATGCATACGCTTTTCATTGACACACATTCAGGTCGTCACAAGAATCTAAAATATACATAAACCCCTAATAATTAAACAACAGCACTGATCTTTTACCCAGTGGACACATCATTCACATGCTTCGACGGATATGAGCCTAAACATTTTTGAGGAAAATATGGGAGGACTGGAAGTTTAAGGGGGGAAAGGTGTGAGCCTAGAAATCTTCAAACAGGCGCCTCACAAATCATTGCATACCTTTTTTTCGAATCCAAACATGAAACATACACATATTATAATACATGAACTATATTTTGATTTTTGAGATGGGGTTGAATAAATTCTATTGAAACTGTAAATTTGACTAAATTTCTTGGTAAACTATAGGGCATAAAATTTATTCTCATAGAAGCATAATAATCCAGTTATTCCTTATAAGGTCTAAGTTAGTGCTGATCATCACCTGCCCACGTCTAATCTGACTAGCATATAAAAGAATTGATATCCACTAAACCACTCCCCACTCCAACTTATTAATATTGAGTGATTTTACAGTCTTTAAAAAGTATCAGAAGAATGTACCAAATTTTTAATGTTAATTTTGGTATATCTCAAGTATCAAAAAGTACCAAAATTAATACTGAAAATTATAATGTCAAAATATTTGATCTTTCCTAATCCACTTACTAATGATATCTTCTTAAGGACTATAAAATTTCCCATTAATATTTGACCTTTCCTAATCCACTTACTAATGATACTTCTTAAGTATCATAAAATTCCTCATTAATATTTGACCTTTCCTAATCCACTTACAGAAAGACCTCCACCGTGAATTCTTTATCAAATCCAAAATGATATGCTTTTCAAAGAGCCAACAGCAGAAAATGATATCAATCACCATTTGAGGAATACTATACAGAAAACTGAGTAGTGAGTATATACATTAATTCAACTTGATGAGAAATGCAAATGCCTGATAGGCGATAGCTTGGTCGCTTGCTTCTTTAGGAGAAGCAGTTCTTGTGAAACAAATGAGCATTCTCTGACATAAATTCAAATAAGTAATGGGGAATGCCTCTCTGTTTCATGTAAAGATCAGAAACCGTTTACCACAGATAGGGCTCATAGTTACCTCACCAAAACAAATTAAACCTATGAACAATGATGAGACTCAAATTCCAAAAACCATGCAAAAACCCAGTTCAAAGGCAAGCACAACCACTTTTTACACAACAACAATTTCAAAGTTCAAACACAACTTCTTCAGGAGAAACAAGCCCCAAATTGATAAACTTACTCCCAAAAAAGGGCGATCAGTTCCACGTACACCTCTCCGAAACGAATCGCATTTTCCAAAACAGACACCAAACCTACCTAATCAGGAGACCAAAACCCACCCACCTCGCCGGAGCCGGTCGCGACGACGGCGACGCGACTCCCCTCAAAACCCACTCCAAAGTTCAAGCGCCGGCAGACCAGCACAGTTCCGAGTTCCTACTCGGGGACCTAAGGCTCCCCCGCACCTGCATGGCCGTACCTCGAGAGGCGAGTAGAGCCCACGGAGGCCGCTTGTCTGGAAGTAGTAGTCCACCGCCTCGTTGGCTCCGCCCTGCCCCGCCCCACGGAGTCCACTCCGGCCGCCGCCTACGGCCTCCATGCCGCCGCGGACGTCGCCGCATAGGCACCCTCCCATCTCCAATCTCTCCTCTCCCGCGCTCCCTCTGCTGCTGTGGACGTTACCGGTTTTTATAGAGCAATTTACGATTTTGAATTTAAGATCGAGTGAGCGGCGCGGCGCTTTTGCTCCGGGAAGCCACGATATTTATAGAGCAACGAGTTGTTAGTATATACTGATATACATGTTTGGCAAATGCGTCTTTAGTTTCCGGACTAAAATTTAGTTCATATCATATCGGATATTTGACATTAATTTGAAGCATAAAACGTCAACTAATTATGAAAATAATTGCAGATTAGGAGGATAATTTGCGAGACGAATTTATTAAGCCTAGTTAATCCATAATTAGCAAAATGTTTACTGTAGCACGACATTGTCAAATCATGGTTTAATTAGACTGATTAGATTCGTCTCGCGAATAATCCACCGATTATAGATGGGTTTTGTAAATAGTCTACATTTAATGTTCCAAAATAATATCTAAACATTCGATGTGACAGGGACTAAAATTTAGTCCTGGTATCCAAACACCCCTTAAAGATTTCGACTATGAAATCCACAAGTTTATAAGTAGGATCGATTTCTCAAGAAAAGTGTTTGACTAGCTCCAAATGAAGCTGAAGTTGGAGCCTACCAATAGTTAGAGTTGTGGGTTGATTAAGGGTATTTAGTTGAATAATTTAGTTTTAGTTTTATAATAAAAATTTAAACTATTTATTATATTATACAAACATCATATTCGGCTTGGATCTCGGTGTTAGAGCTGTACCAAACAGATCCTTAGTCGGTAATCCGACAAAATCGGGTGTAAAAAATAAAAGTGCATTCAAAGTATGGGTTTGTTATTTAACATGTTTTTCTTTAGGTTGTTCTTCCTCTTCCCTTTCTTTTTATAGTTCTAATGCATGTTCTAGCTTCCCTTTTTTGCCATTGTGCCCCTTCTCGTTTTTCTATGTTGTCGTCTATACGGGTTGCACCTAGTGGCTACCCCTATTATTGGATTATGCTCGCATTTCAATCAACGGGGTATATAAATCTAGGTACAAGAAGTAACAATAATAGATTCAAGTTTAGTATACAATACGATTTAGACATGGTCCATCTTATTGTTAAGATTGTGTCATCATTTTTTTAACAAAAAATAATATTTAATATTTCTATTGATCGTATATACATTCTTCTAACTATAGTACTCTAGTTTTTGTGTCTCATACAAAGAAGTAAACGTGATATAAATAGTTAAATGATACATACTCTAAGTTTTATTAGAGTGTGTTTGGTAGGGTTTAACTTCAATTTTTTTGCGCAGTGAAGCTAGAGCCGAAACAAATATTTTTTCTGAAGAGTAGATTATTTCACTAAAAGCACTTTTAAAAAATGAACTAGAATAGTAACACAGGTCTAACCAACTTCAAATGTTGCACTCCAGCTTCAGCATAAATTCCAGAATACGTAGTTCTACTACTCATGTCTGACAACAGGCAGCGTCGGATATGACTAATGTCATGGTAGGAGTAAAAAGTTCCCTTTTTTAAAACCGTAAACGCGGTTAATTACGCGGCTAATTTTTTTTGGAAGATCCGAAGGAAGTCAGAACTAAACACGCATGGTCCGAGCAATCGCTCTGCTTATGCTACGAAATTTCGTTTCAATAGCGGACGTACGTGCACGGTGCGACACGGGAGACCGTGCCGTACGTCTTAAGGATGGTCAACTTTCTAATTATGGGAGTGCAGCCGTGTCTGTTCTGATTAGGAGTTTACAAATCAATCGGATCAATTTCTTGGACATTGGTTGGGTTCAGCTAGGATCTTCAGTAAAGTTGACGCTTGAAAAACAATCGTCTTATAAAAAGCAACCCGTCGGTTTTGTCTCTATCCTACTTAAGCAAATAAAGTATTGTTTAAGATTTATATTAAATATAGTGATATAGTAATTATAAAATTTATATTATAAAGTAAATATATTATTTGATGGCGGTGAAGACTACATATGTAGTAGGCGACACGCCTCCACTGTTGTCGTGTGCTCCCTAATACTGTTGTGGCCTCTCGATGCCACCATGTCGTTGCCTTTCTCGACGCTGTCGTGACCTCCTGACACTGCCACAACCTCTCGATGTCGTCTCACGCTCCGCCCCGACGTCGTCGTGGCCTCTCATCGGCCACACTCCGGTCACGCCACCCCTATCTAGCTTACTCACTCTAGCTTCATGCCCATTAGGTCTTCTCTCTGTTTAGATGGTAAAAATTTAGGAGAGTATTGTTAAGTTATTGAGTCATTTAGGGTGGCTGAACTGGTGAGTTGTGTTACCTATAAATTTTACTACCACCTTATCCACATAAGAGGTTATAATCAGCTTATAGAGAGAATAATCATCTTCCTATTGAATATGTCTTTTAGGATGTGATATGGCTCTTTGTTTATAAGATTATATCGTATGTGTATGAGCATTTGAATGTGTATGGGACCTATGTCACGTGGGAACTAGGTTGAAACACTAACAAATACTCCTTCCGGTGTATAAATAATAATCGTTTTAGTATTTAAGTGAGAGCGTACAAATATTAGTCATCCCGTCAACCGAAATATTTCGTTTCTTCTCCTAAAGCGTTTCTGACAATAAAACACTAAAAAAATGAGGAACATGAAGGGTTTCTGGCAATAAAACACTAAAAAAATAAAGAACATGTGGCTACTAAGAGTTGAACTTGGTGACACCATTAGAATCTTGTGTCAGTAACCAATTAAAACAGTTTATGTTGTTCTATTTAATATCACTTTGATATTTATAATCTTGTCTAAAACGGTACCTTGTAAAGTGGATTGATTTTTTCCGGTAGTCGCAGTCAAGGGGTCAACACGTGATGGAGATCTGCCTAGTGAATCGTGCAATCGTCGTCTAGCCTGTCTCAGCATCAGCTACTTTGCGCGTGATTTGCACTAACAAGAGCAACTTTAAGTTTAATACTAACACCGACGATTGCTTACCATAAAAAATGTAGTGAAAATTACTCACATGCCATTATAATTTTCAGAAATTGCCTATATGCCACTGTCAGTGACTGTGGCGGCCTCCATGTGTCAGTGACACATGGATGACATATTGGCAAACCGCAAAAATTGTAATGGCACAGAAAAAATTAACCCAAAAATGTATACCGGTGCATGTGGTTATTTCTAATTCTAGCAGGAGGCTGGAACAGATGGTCAGAGCTGGAGACTTTTGTTCAAGTGATTTTAATTGACTGGTGCGTTTAGTCAGGAGCCCGGAATTTTCGCAGAATCTGCACAGAAATTATATTAAATTCTTTATTTTTTTGAAAAAAACTTCATTTCAAACACCCTTGAATTTTAGAATTCAGTAGAAAAAAAAAGACCTAATTGATTTGACCACACGTCTCAAAATTAGCTACCTTGCACGTAACCATGGAAGATGACGCAGGGTGGCACAAAATTAGCTACTTTGCGTGTGATTTGCACTAATAAAATATAGCAAGCTTAATAACGCCGACCAGTGCCCTATAAAAATGTATAGAGAACTCAGGGCATCTCCAACCTACTCCTCGTCTCACCCCCTATCTCTTTTTTTAGTAAATTTCACTCAAAATCTCTCTCCAACCAACTCTCTACTTCTCTCCCTATCCCATTCTCCTCCCTATTCTTCCTCCCCTCCTCCCCAAACCCAGGGAGCCAAATCTCCCTCTCTATCTCATATTTAACCAATTTAAACATAGGGACAACTAATATGTTGAAACAAACAATTAATTTAAACTATTTTTAGTTTGCAAATATTACAGTTTTTAGTAATTCTAATATTATTGATAGAAATTTTGATTCATTGAATGACAAAACATATATAGATTGTAAATTTATAGTTACAATATATATATTAATTCTAAATTTAGCTATTCAAATATAAATCAGTTATAAATTTGGTTAATGGTAATTATGAAATATTAATAAAATATAGGTAGATAAAATATAGAGAGCCAAATATAAGGAGTTGGATGTAGTGTTTTAAAAAATAGAGAGGAAATCTGGATAGGGAGGTCCCTATTTTAAGTTATAGGGAGAAAAAAAAAAGGAAGTTGGTTGGAAATGCTCTTATCGAGTCTTCTTGACGGAGCCCGAAAATGCTTGCATTAAGATCTTAATAGGTTTATTTTCACATCCAATCTAATTTTACGATCTTCGACAATTCAATTTATATCATTTTTATAATGTTACAATATATTATTGCTATATTTATATATATATTAGTTTTGCAAATAAATATTTTACATGTATATATAAAAATTTATGATGCTATATAAAATTGAAGCATGTATTAACTAGGCACGTCTAGCGATTTTATCCTAACTGCTCTTACCCGATAATCAACTTTAAAAACATACGAAAATATGACGCTAGTCTGCATAAAACAACATCATAATAACACTAGCTCACCACTAAGACAATAAGTCACTAACTATTCCACCAGTGCACAACCATATAAAACCAGTAGCCTAGTATATAATACATGATACAACATTACAACACAAAGTCTAATTAAGCAATGACCGAGTTAGATTGTCCACCACTTAAATTGGTAGTGGATAACCATCAAATAGATGGGACTAAGCCCTAAGGTCAAATGGTCCAATAGTTCTATGTTTTACAATTTTTAATCATTTTTCATCTTTCGTTATATTTGTAACATTTTCAAATAGAAAAAATTAATCATATATCCTCTCCTTATAGATTGAAATTCAGGATTTACTTTTCTGGCCCACATGTCATTGATCTAAGTGGACCATACGTGTCATTGTGATGAGGGTAAATCCTAAAAAATCAACTAAAGAGAGGGTATATGATGAACCCCCCAAATAGAAAATAAGTAGGTATTTAGTTCTATGAACAAAAGTTTAGTTCATATCACATCGGATGTTTGGACATCAAATTAAAGGATTAAATATGCATTAATTATAAAAATAATTATATAATTGAAGGATGATTCGCGAGATGAATTTATTAAGCCTAAGTAATACATGATTAGCAAATATTTACCGTAGCATCACATTGTCAAATCGTGACATAATTAGGCTCATTAAATTTGTCTCATGAATAATCCTCCGATTATAAATGAGTTTTTATAAATAGTATACATTTAATACTTTAAAATAACATCTAAATATTCGATGTGGCGAGGCTAAACTTTTGAACTAAAAAACCAAACAACACCTAAATGATATCCCTACAAACAGACAACTTATTTTTTTCCAAATCAAAATAAACAAGAGACAATGAAATCAAAAGATACTTGCTTGCTGGGCATCTCGTGAACAACACCTTGTAGATGGATCAAAATCAAAGCACGTCGAAAATATAAGTGAATTATTTTCATACTTTTTCGTCACAAGTTTTGTGCTAAATTAGTTTGTGTATACAACTCAATGAGCACAACCAAAATATAATCATTTCTAGTTTTACCTCACATTTTACCCTAAGCTTCTTCCATCTCACAAGTCACAACCAAATTATAAAAAACGAATTTTATAAGAATTAGTGTAATTTATTTAAATTTTATATAAAGACCTCTAACTCAAGGAGCCCTAAAATTGGTAAATTATTAGTAGGGGTAAAAAAACCAAAGTAATCTGTAGTAATAAAAAGCAGCATTATAAATTGATAGTTAAATAATATAGTGGGCATGAAATAAATTAAACCTTTTTAAATAGATATAAATAAAAAGTTTAAGGAAAAAGTTGGAATAGTTTTTTTTAATATAGGCCTGAGTGGTGGGACCGGGCAAAATCGTGACGAGTGCCGCACACGTGGACCCGAGTCCCGAGACCGTACCATGACTCGTGCCACCTAACCGCAATTACTTACTCCTCCTACCGGCAAACGGGGCCCATCTCTCTCACTGAGTTGTGGGCCCCACACGCGAAGCCTGCCCGCCTCGCGTTGCGTCCCCGGAAAACGTACCCACGAACCGGAAACGCACGCCACTAGCGGCGCCCACTCCGACGTCTGGTTTGGCCGCCGCCGACGAAACCGTCGCTGAGTAGTTGGTGGCGGCGTCCCCGTCCGTCCGTCGCCCTCCCGACTCCACAGTTTCTCCTCCTCCTCCTCGTCGTCGTCGTCGCATTCTCCCCCACAACCACCACCACTAGTAGACGGGCGAGTGCGGAGCGGCGACCGATCGGGGCGCGGCGGCGATGGGCAGCGACGACGTCGGGCTCGTCGTCATCCACCCCAACGAGATCCGGTTCACATGTACGTGCCCCCCGCGCTGCCTCCCTAATCCCTGTCCCCTCTATTTCTGCCGCAGCCGCAGCCGAGCCGAGGCGAGCGCGGTGGTTCGGGGCGGTGGCGTTTCGGTGTTTCCTGGTCGGGGTTGGCCGGCCCATCGTTTCGCTCCACTTTGATTTGGGGTCGCTGTAGCTAGTGATGTACTGATGTGCATGTTTTCCCCCCGCTTGGGTTGGATTTGGGATTTTTAGGTGCTCATGAATTTATTTGAGAGTTCAATTTGATTAGAATCAACAACATGTTGTCTGTTTAGGCACATTATGCAGCATTGCATGTATAAGTTTCTTATAAAAAAATAAATTCGTTTTTATAATTCTGGAACCGATTTTTGGTAAAGTTAACTAGTGCTGAGTTTTCATGGATCGGTTAGTACTCACGAAGTAATGCACTAATATGTATTGCACAATCTCTTTATTTCTCCATTTTTATTGATTAACGCCATTACTTCTAGTGGCCTTCGTCTGTGCAAACCAGTTTTATTAGCCACTAGCATTTTTTTTCATGACATGATACTCGTTCGGATCTATTTAGGGTGTGTTTTAGTCATCTGAGTTTTACTTTGGGAGCTTGAGCCTTTTCTAGCGGTGGTAGTAGTTTTGGTGGACTCGTAGATGATCTGTTTGCCACGTCTGTTGTGCTTGTGCAGTTGGTGAATTGGCTACAATGGTGTCTTTGTGAATTCCTTTCTTGTTTTGTTTGTGCGGCACTACCTTTCATGAGACTATTAGAGATTACAAGAACATGATGTGTTTTGAATGTCGCTAAATGTGCTTTACCTGTTGCTTAGACTGCACAGATGCGGTGAAACAGAACAATGCTGTTGCACAGACACGTGGAAAAAGGCTAGGAGCAACACTGCATTCAGCCACACCGCATTTACTGTGGCACTGGCTGCTGGGTAGTGTTGCGGCACTGGCTGCTGGGTAGTGTGGCCTTGTGGGTGAACTGGCAGCAAAACAATGCCGACCTAGTCTATCCCTATACCTGTTGCAGACAGGGTGAACTGGCGATAGTGTTAGATCGTGCAAGATGATTTGTGTGAATGCTTTCTGTTCATGGGAAAAGATGGCGGTGGCTTGTTTGATGGAAACAAATTGCCTTTTATCAATGCCTTCATATAAGATTTGTGGCTATCATATCCTTTATCAAGATTGATATTTTTTTGTGTATGGTGATAATGATTCAAGGGTGGGCGTATGATCTTAACTGTGCATTTTCCATTTGGTTTTCCTTTCTCACTAAGGTGGTTAGGGGCCTTGTCTTTTATATGGCATTATGAATATGGTTGGAATTGGCTAAACTAGTGACACTATGAAAAAAGGATCCAAAGATTTGACTAATGGCAAAATCCATTTCTGCTTTGTTAAGTTGAACAGTACTGAAGTGAATATTCTCACCACATGTAATTGTTTCCTTCTTAGACCTATGCTGGTGTGTTAGTATGTCACTACACTTTCATATTATGTAATTGTTTCAGTCTTAGACCTATAGTTATAACAGTATTTCTTTTTG
This sequence comes from Zizania palustris, assembly GCA_019279435.1. Classification (NCBI taxonomy): domain Eukaryota; kingdom Viridiplantae; phylum Streptophyta; class Magnoliopsida; order Poales; family Poaceae; genus Zizania; species Zizania palustris. Next base: position 5,257,846 of record JAAALK010000284.1, read on the forward strand.
TCTTCAGTTGAGGTGAAGAAGAAAAGTTCATGTTATGTATATCTAGTGAACAAATCAGAGGAATATGTTGCATTCAAGGTATGTATGCAATCTTAAGCTACATTCAATTTTTTATATTGAAGATATTTTCTCATGCTGACAGTGCTTTAAGCTAAGATTTGCTGGACATGTTTGGTTTGCCTTTTACACCTAGTTATCTCACATACATATGATTATCATTTTCTCACTTATGACTTGATATGTGAAGATGGAAACATTCATATTTACTGTTGATTAAGCATTTTGGTATAAAGTGCAAAATCTAATCTTGCTACCAAAATTTTGCTAGGTCAAAACAACTTCTCCAAAAAGATATTGTGTTCGACCGAATATAGGAGTTATTCTTCCAAGGGCAACATGTGGTTTTACAGGTGAGTGTAGTCTTCTATTGTCTGATGGTCATAATGAAATGATGATTTGGCAACACCGCAACATTTATAGTTGATAGACCACTGTGCTGTGCTGTGTGCCTTACATATGTTAAACATCGCAAGTCACATTTGCGGTGTTATTATATACTGAGCCTAAACATACCACTTGGGAAGATTTTCCAGATGCTGCACCAATGCCTTGACTGTTTAACATATTTGTTGATTTGTTTTTATTTTTATTCTTAGTGTGTCCAATTTTCTGAATTATTTGCCACTGTCCTTTACAAAAACAAAATAGTTGGTTCATAAACAAGTGACATGCCCTTGATTTCTATGACATGGATCATGTAACGTGTGTAATCCTTTCTTCTCCTGGTTTTTTTAAATTCACTTTCATAGTTTGCTTTAGATAACTTTTAAGAGATGAGAGATTTGAAACTTGAGAGATAAGATAGTTTTATGTCTTTTGTGCTACATTTACATTGCTATATTTTCTAATATCATAGTATATTCACTACGCCGATGTATTTATGGCGTCGCCACAATGAGCACCATAGTCCCTGCAAGTTGTGAAGGTGGTAGGTCACCATGCTTCGCCATACCGCCATAACAACCTTTTTGATAGTGATGGTCACCATTCTTCGCCATACCACCATAACAACCTTTTTGATAGTGATGTGCAATCGATGTTCTATTCTTCCAACTGACATGATAAAATTTGCAATACATATTGCTATCCCTTTGGTGAAATCAATTTATGTTAGTATATACTAATTTCTTTCTTGAAGTTAGCATCTATAGCTTTTCAGCACAAAATATGTTGTCTGCTGGTGATAGAATGGCTCTTGTTTTATTACTTGCTCTGTTCATCCAATGGATGCCAACTTGTTTTTGTGGAAGATTGAAGAAATAAAGTATATGTATTTCCCTTGTTCTTTTGTTTGTTTAATTAGATTTCTTCCAACATAAATTACATTTTCCTGGTTTTTATGCTTTATTAACTTTGTTGTTTAATTGTAATGTAGTTATTATGCAAGCACAAAATACTGCTCCACCAGATCTGCAAATAAAAGACAAGTTTCTTGTGCAAACTACTGCTGTTCCTTTTGGTACAACTGATGAAGACATTGCTCCTGGTTTTGTAAGTATGCAGAAAATTGTGTTTGGCTTCCGTGATGTTCCCTTTGCATCTTTCACCCATATCTTAACTTTCTTGATTCCTTGTAGTTCTCTAAAGAAACGGGAAGGAATATTGAGGAGAATAAGCTGAGAGTTGTCCTTGTCAGTGCAACTCAGCTTGAAGAACAACAACTTACTAAAGTAGTTCCCAGTGCCAAGACAGGAGTTGAGGTTCCTGTGCCAAAAGAGATGTTGAATATTGTGAATGAAGTATCTAATGTCATGAATGAAGCTCCTTATTCCCTGAAAACAAGCTTCCCTCCTTTCAGAGAAAATCCAGATAATTTAAATGGATTTCCCTTCCTTGTAAAACAAAATCCTATTCTGGCTCCATCAAAAGTAGCCCCAGTTACTTCAGCAGAAAGTGCTCTCCATTTTAAAGAAACTCCTGCTGTTTCTGTGGAATCTCATTTTTCTTCAACAGGAACAAATGTGGCCTTCAACAAATCCACTGAAATAATAAAAGACAGTTGTGCTCCAAAAGAAGTTGTCATCTTAAGTGATAGTCTTATCAATGCAGAGTATCTTCACTATGTAAGTTGCCTATTCTGAAGTATTTTGTATGTTCTGCTGCCTCTGTAGGTTGAAAACCAATTTTTATTTGTGACATTAGCATATTACCATTGATAATTAAAAAAACCATAGATTATTTGTTACATAATTAGCAAAACTGCATTTTATGGTTGGAAATAATTAATATGGTGACTTAGTTAGCAACTTAACATTCAATGATTCTGATTTATTTAATGCACATTCCAGGACCTAACTCTGTTCATTACTCATACCAGGTAGATGATGATGTTCAGTATCTGATGTCAAAACTCAGTAATGTTGAAGTAAAACTAGAAGAGGTAATCAAGCTTTTTTAACATGGCATATTTGTGTTAAGCTGGGAGATTAATGAAATAATGCTGAAGATGCTTTCTGAATCTCTACATTGTTGCATTGTCCTTTTATGTAGGCTGAAGGTTTGATAGTTAAACTGAGGGAAGACACCAAAACTACCATCCAGGAACGGGATAGGTTGCAGCATGAAATTGTGAGATTTAAACTACAGTACTGCATCACTATTAACAATTATTCTCCAAGTGCATGTTCTCAGTTGTCAATGTACATGATAACTGAAGCATGAAAACCTTTTGACCTTTGCAAGATATTTTACTTTCATATGACCATTTGATCCATTTCACATCCACTTGGTGTCAAACAATGCCAAATACCTTTAGGTCATAGTACCAAGTCAACACAGTAAACATGTCTGCATTAGATGCTCCCAGCTCGCCAAACAGCCCCAAGCCACCACTGTTTGGTTTGCAATCCTATCTTCATCAAGAGAGAGATCATCTTGTAAATTTTGAACAGTGTGAGGATGCCATCTCATACATTGCCTTTGTGCTTAGAATTGGCAAGCTGTTGCATTTAGTTGATAATATCACCTGTGTTGTCATGTTCTTTTACTGATCCCTTTCTTTCTCTGGATTAGGTTTTCTTGACAAGGAAGAGCACTTCGCGGAGTCAAGCTGGTTTCCCTCTGATGTTTGTGGTCTATATGGCGATTCTTGGCGTGTCACTCGGTTACCTGTTGCATCTGTGAGTCTGATTGATCAGTGTGCTGTTGGCAAAGTACCTGGACGTACGTTTCGTTACGTTGCTGAGCCTCTCTCAGCAGCAGCTTGAGACTTAAGAGGCAGGTAGTCTGGCGGTACATAATTAGGAACACTTGTCACGTGATGATTGTCGCATCACTAGTTCAGGTGTCCTGTTAGTAGTTAATTAATCAATTAACGAAGTGCATAAAGCAGCATAATCTTTGTTACATTGTATAGAATCTCTTTCTGAAAGTACTACGTCCATGGTCGTTGGAGACTAGTCACAAAGCTGTTCAGGATTTGTCACCAGTTGCCATGAAATCCATTTTTGTCGTCAGTCTGAATCTATTCTCCAGTTTCATGGCCTCGTTCTCAGTTCTCTTTCCTCTTTCCACCTCCTTCGGCGGCGGTAGCACAAGCCATGGGTCTGCCGCCGGCAGCAAGCTCTTTCACCATTGACATTGACACTCGCGGTGACCGAGGCGACGGTGATGGTGATGGCGATGGGTCGGTGCTCGAGGCGACGGTGATGGTGATGGCGTCGGTGCTCGAGTCCACCATGGCCGATATGTCGCCGGCGGTGGTGGCATTCAGGGCCGGCCTTGGGCCAGTACCAGCGGTGCAATCGCACCGAGCTCCGAAAGTAGGAGGCCTCTAAAATTTAGTATGCTAATAGGTCTCACAAGTATTAATAAAACTCAGTTGCAAATTAGTCACAAGTCACGGACAGCATGCCTATTAGAAGAAATTGTTTTAAATAATCTAGAGATATTTCTACTTTGTATTTAAACTTATTAGGGTGAGATTTATTAATAATACTAAATTTTTCAATATTATTTTATATTTTTATGGTAAATGGGGGTCTCTATTTTTTGTTCCGCACCGAACCACAAAAATGTCAGGCTGACCCTGGTTGCATTCAAGGCCGACGAGACGTAGACACATAGGATGTTGTTCAACGAGAAGGAGAAGGCTGAAGAGACCAAGGTCGAGGAGGAGACGTGTCTCCTGCTCTGGCAACTGATCATGGTAACTTCAAATCTTCAATTAAATGAAATCTTGTACTACCAATTCCAGTATATATTTCACACTAAAATGTTTGACTGCTCGTGCCATTTGCAGCAGAATCGGAAGGGCCACGGAGTCTGCGTCCCTGGAGCCCCGTCTCAGCTGTTTAGGGCTTGTTTGAACACGTGAATTTTACAGGAATTAAATTAAATTCTTCAAAATTTCTTTAAAAATATTCCATTTCAAACGAGCCTTTAGAATTGTTACACTTACAGGTCAGCGGTCATTAGAATGCCACCGACTTTGATTAAAGAATGCATTTGGCATTGACTGGCATGAACCAACCAAAGCAAGTTGTGGCACTGGTCAATTGAAGGCCTAGCAGTAAGATACACGCAAATAGAAAGTCAGCTGTACAGTGTCTAGATCACATGATATTGTTTCTCCATTCTCGTATAAATGAGACTCTATCTTATCAAATCAACGAATTTTAAAATTCTGATGGAGCTCCAGATCAGATGCTTCGGAGGCAAACATGGACTCTGCTCACATCATGCAGCAGGTTTATCAGTGTTCAGCTGAAATGGAACCCTGCTTATCTGAGCCAGAAAGCAAAGCCACTCTAGGCAGAAGCTTCTGCCTTCCTTGCTTGTATATTCTATTCAGTCAGATCTGGTTCACATCTTGCTCTTGTATAGTTGTATTCAAGTCAGTCAGGAAGATGAATGGAAACAAGGCATGTTGCTCCCTTCTCCTTCCCAAAAACTTGTTCCAGATTCATTAAAGGCAGCTCATTGCATGTCTAATAAAGTAATAAGTCACCGACGCACAGCATGTGCCACCACCTAATGTTTGCTGCCTCAAATGCTGATAGAGATGCGTTTTCACAGGGAATGCAGCTATCAACAAAGAGGAATTTTATTATGGTAAAAAAACAAAGAGATTTTATCATCCTTAAAAGTAATAAGGTATCAAATCTAAACCATTGATCACCCTCATTCAATAGTTCAGATTAGACAGTACTTATTGGTACTTGTCTCCTCAAAAAATGGCATCTATGGTGAAAGGTGGAAGTGTATTTCCATCATTTCATATCAACAAAACTGAACAGGGGCGGTTGGGGTGGGCTAGTGAGACCGACATCGCATCTTGGCTGACGGCGTAGCCGGTAGTGCGGCGAGGATGAGCAGCAGAGCGGTGGGGGCGCGGAGAGATCTAGAGAGGGCGGTGGGGCAGCAGAGCCCGATGGCGGCGACGGCGGTGTGGCTTCGGGGTGGCGGGCAGCGCCGGTAACACACAGGGTGACACAGCGCTGCTGGCGGTAGGCGGTGGTGGTAGAGCTAGCCCATTTTTTTAAGGGAAAATTGAAAAAAAATGCCATTACAATTTTCTAAATTTTGAAAAATGCCACTGTCAGTGACTGTGGTAGGTCTCATCTGTCAGTGACACACCGGTGGCATATTTCAAAACTGTAAAAATTATAATGGTATGAAAAAATTTGGCCCTTTTTTTAATCATACTCTTCTAAATCAATGGTTAGATTTAATTTGGTATCTTATAAGTTATACCTAGTTGTATCTCGATAGTAAAAGCCCCATCAACAAATAGTACCAAACGTAGTTTTCAGTGTTGCCATCACTGAAGAAGTGCCCATCGAAGTCTGAATTACTTTCACTGACCTTCAGAGAGAAAAGCTTTCTGAAGTCCGAAGTGCCATCACTGAATCCATTCCTGTATTTTTCAGGTACATCACCATCAGCCAATGCGGCCGTATGTTCATCCCGTATCGCCATCGGATGACTTCACCAGCAGAGAGCGAGAGACCACGACAGTCAAAAGGTGAAGAATCAGGACTCTCAAAGCATCTCACACTGAAAGTCTGAAAGAGTGACCGGATCTACCCGTCAACATAGTATCTGATCAGCGGTTGGCCATCCATCCTACAAAATTTCATTCCAGGCCATTGTTAGTGGCCTTGGTGAGTTGGCGGTTGTTGATTGGCTATACTTTTTGGACTAGACTTGCTATAAAATAGAGTAGCAAGAGCATCTCCATTGTACTTGTTATCACACTTGCTATCCCCTAAAATAACAAGTATGATCTAAAAAATCACTCCATTGTACTTGCTATTTGACTTGTTATTTTAGGGGGCTTGCTACATCTAGCAAGCCAACCAAACTTGCTATTCCATTGAATATTGAGCTTGTTTAATTATTTTCATTTTCTTTGCATATATATAAATTGATAAAATATAGTTACATTTAAATAGAGAATCATATTAGCAAGTACATTGGAGTGAATAGTAAAATAGCAAGTCAATTTGAATAAGAAGGCTTGCTATTATTATGAATAACAAGTTTAAAAATAACAAGTATAATAGAGATGCTCTAAAAAGCCAATCAAACTTGCTATTTCATTGAATATGAGATTATTTAATTATTTTCACTTTCTTTGCATATATATAAATTGATTAAATATAGCTCCATTTGAATAGCAATTCACATTTAGCAGTATATTAGAGTGGATAGCAAAATAGCAAGCCAATTAAAATAAGAAGATTTGCTATTGCTATGAATAACAAGTCAAAAATAACAAATCCAATGAAGATGCTCTAAGAGAACGAAAGTTCTTGTACCCTGCAAGAAGAGAAAGCTCGAGAATAAGGATGAAAAGTCAGTCAAAATAGCAATTCAGAAAAGAAGAATAAACTGATTTTTAGACTATTAGTTACTACAAAAAACAATAGAGATACTGGAGTAACAATGGGGACTCTAAAAGTCCTCAAAGGAAATGGTACCATGGGTGACCTGACACTGACAGTGATACCTCAACAACTAGTGATAATGCTTTGAAGCAAAATCACAAGCATAGTTTCTGAAGACTGAAGAGCACGTACCACACCTCCAGCCTCCAAGAAGCCTCCTTTTCTTCTCCTCCTCCTTCTTCTTCTTCTCCATAGCACCACCAAGAATCTTCCATTCCTCCCCTTCTCTTCTCTTCTCTGTCACAGCTAACAGGGCAAGATGTGCTGCGGCAGCCAGCCTGAAGAGGAGGCCGGCTTCGACCTCACGGGGCTTCTCGTCGCGGCCGTCATCGCCTTGGTGCTCATGCTCCTCTGCACGCCGCCGCGACGGCGCTCGGTCACCATCTATCCTTGCTGCTGACCGGCGCTGCTGAGGTGAGGTGAAGCGGAAGCATCCGCAAGTCTCCGGATGTCAGAAGCTTTTCTACTCTGAAGAATCAAGATGTGCAGCAGGCAGACATGCAGGCCAGACATCTATCTGGGCTCCTGATTTTCTGCTCGGAAATAATTACTCAATTGTAATGCATCCTATATATTTTGTTGATTTCATAGGTTGTTTATCTGTAGCTTTGGAAATGTAGATGCTTATCAAATTTGTTAAGATGTTATGGTATGATATGATATGACATGTGTAGGACCGAAAGTAGCGACCAGAGGAGGGTGAATGGGCGCCTAAAATTCTTTTGAATCAATGGCCTACTCCCGACACCCAACGCACCTCAAAAGACTAGGCACCAAATGTAGACAGATCATTGAATTCAAAAGTATCTAGCCTAAAAACGACCGGTGTCCTAGACAGAGAAACACCAATACAATGCTATAAGGTAGATAAGTACAACATTTAAAACATGAACAGATCAGAGTTCACCATAGCAATTTAAACTGAGTACTATGGAAAGGATGAGTAGTTACTGTTTAAAGTTGTCTCCAGAAAGGTAACTTGACGAAGCCTGTTCGGATCAGTGTGTGAAGCCTCTAGTCCTATATGTCGAAGGTTGTTCGAAGCCTGTGAAACGTGCGAAGTACGAGGATGTCGAAGATGGCTTCGGAGATGACGTGTCGAAGTCTGTACTGCCGAAGACTACTCCGTAGCAGTTGTGTCGAGGCTTGCTTCGAAGCTGACGTGCGAAGTCTGAGGATGTCGAAGGTGGCTTCGGAGATGTCGTGCCGAAGCGAAGTATACTAACGAAGTATGCCTTGAATGCCACGAAGTCTTTGCATACTTCGGAAGTACCTTCGATTGATCGAAGCAATTTACACGGACTTCGTTGGAGAGAAAAGAAATTGCGACCGAAGCAAAAACCAGAAGCACCTTCGTACAGAGCGCTGTTAAGCAAATGTCGAAGCTAGCTAACCAACTGAGCCAACTGCGAAGCCTGATCAAGTTACAAGCTTCGAAGCAGAACAAAAATAGTTGGACAACACTTCGAATGAGCAGAAGCTCCGAAGACTGTCGCGAAGTATCTTCGAATGTAAATCTATAGAGCCTATACCCCGAACAGAGAACTGTGGTCACGAAGCAACCTATGAAGTATGCTTCGAACAAACTTTGCAAAGCCCAGACTCAGGATCGAAGTGTGCAATGGAGGAAGCCTGGCCTCGCACGTCACAAAATAGTTTAAAAACTGAAAAACGTGACACACAGCTGACGCCACAACCAAAGCATTGATCAAAATGCCAAGGAATAACAAATCGTAAGAGCTCACAAGGTTGACAGAAACGCTGCTGATATACGATATGAAATGAATAGCCTACAGCAAGGAACAGTAGCTGCAGACACCAGCCATGAGTGCTATCACAAAGAAGCTGACACACAAAGGAATCAAATCTGCAGGAAGGCCAAATCGAAGGCACAGTCTGTTGGATTAAAACGCCATGACGGAAGAAGACAAGAACAGTTCCTTGAATATAAAACTTTCTGCGCAAAAACCAAAACAGTTCAGAGAGAATAAAATAAACATGCACAGAAATGAAATTTCAGGATCTCATCGAATGATGGAAGAGATCGCTGCTACAACCGATTGCTTCAGGAAAGATTGAAGAATTTGTAGCGAAGAAATCAGAGGGCAGTGAGTAGGAATGCCGGCGGCGCAAGCACGGAAACAAAAAAGGGATTGAACTCTGATTTTGATTAAGTGAGTTAACCCTAACCCTAGAGATTGGGGCCTATTTATAGGCAGCCCAATAAAAGGGTAAAATGCAGAAATACTCCTAGGGTTTTTACAGACGCTGAACTAAATGGGAAAGACTAAACTGCCCTTAGAATATTTTTACAGACTCGACTGACAGACTGTGGGCCTAAAGGCAAAATAGTAAATCCTAAATAAAGGTAACTTGTCCTGATGCGGAGCTTTCGTAGCAGCTACGGCTTCGCCTCAGGACGGTCAGATCCGAAATCAACGGTCGTCAGTTTTGCGCCGAAACTGACAAAGCGTCCACCGTCTTCGCACCGGGTACCCGGATTGGGCTGGCCTGATTCCGCGGCTCCCTCAGCCCGGCAATCACTCGCCGCCCGTGTACCTGAGTCAATCCCGGTCAACAATCCAGTGGATCCTCTGCTGCTCCTAGCCCACGTACCCGGATTGGGCCAGCCCGACTTCCGGCGGCCCCTCTGCTCGACAGTCGCTCGCTGTCCGTGTACCTGAGTCACACGCGGCCAGACGCAACAGGTCTTCTCTCTCATTTCAGTCCTCTTTGACTATCGTTGACAATGACTCATCACATCTGGAGCCATGAGACCCATGCTATTCAGCATGGCTCCTCAATCTCCCCCTTGATGAGTGCATTGTCAACACTTCTCTTAATCTGCTCTTCAGTACCTGCAAGCAACTGTGGAAACACGAAAACAAAACACAAGAAAACAAAGAAGAAGAAGAAAATAAAGTAAAAGCTCGAAAACGAGTGCAATCTCAGAAACATCAACAAGGATATCAAAAGAGTAAGGACAAACGGGACAAAAAAAAAACTCCCCCTGAAACAAATCCCAGAGAAAGCCAAAACTCCCCCTTAACTCTTATACCAAAATTTCTCCCCTTGTTGACAAGTGAACTCATCAAGCACTCGAAAAACGACACTGACTCCCCCTGAAATGCAACTCCCCTCAAAATATGCAATGACTGCAACTGGGGTGCAGGTGGAGTGTAGAAGCATGCTTCTCAGATATGATTGACTGCAATTACGACATCTAACAAGTATAGCAAAAGACATACTGTCTAAGACACATGGCATGATCAGTGCAACAGATGATATCTAAAGAAAGTCATGAGCACGCATTTTTTATAGTTTTTGCAAACCAAAAACATCACCACTTTTCCAGTTAACAAGCAAGGTAAAACATGAGATGCAGAAACTAACTGATATCTACCAAGATAAGCATTGTCCAAAACAAGTGCTTCAGCAAACTTGTTGTCTTTTTAATTTTCAGGCTTTTTCATTTTCCTTTTTCATTTTTTGCGAAGGGTTATTTGCATGTCAAACCTTATGCTAACCGACCAAGTCAAGCCTAGGCCAAAACTGGACCATCAGAAGCTTAAGACATTGGTCTTGGCATACACTACACTGTCCTAGTTCATACCAAAGTGCTATGGTAAGTAGTCCAGAACAATGCAATGCGACAAGGCAAAATCCACTTGGATCTTTTCAACTCAAGCATAAAAAGGCATGGAATTTTCATTTATTTTTGATTTTTATCATTTTATAGCACAATTTCCAGGTTAAGGCATAAAGATGTCCAAGTTGCATATCTGCATCTATGTGAGGAACTAGCTACAAGGCATGTAACAGATAGCAAAAGCACTCAGCCTACACATGCTAGTTACCAGAAGCAATGGTGATCATTTTTCAAGTTTAAAGTGTAAAAGCCATGCATATGACAGATATCAGACATATCAAGCGAACTGAAACAAGGCATGATCATTGACAAGTAATCACAAAACATGTACTAGCTAGAATAAGTAAAGCAGTTCAATCATATAACAGAAGCAGGCTCAAAAATGTGATATGTGAATATGTATGATATGAACTCACACCAAAGACGCAAGAAAAGAATAAAGAAGAAGAAAAATGACGCAAAATATCCTAAAAAGGATACACAACACCAAATCCCCTCGTAAACGCTCAAAAGTAGACTGATCTAGGGGTTTGGTGAAAATGTCAGCCAGCTGATGATGGGTATCACATGAACAAGGTCAATGACACCTTTCTCATATTGATCCCGCAAAAAGTGAAAGCGCACATCAATGTGTTTGGTTTTTTGAATGGAGACATGGGTTTTTCCCTACACTAATTGCACTGGTGCTGTCGCAAAACAAAGGAACTCTGTAGGAAAGAACAACCCAAAATCTCTCAAAGTGGAAATCATCCAAACCAACTGTGAGCAGCAGCTAGCAGCAGCTACATACTCAGCCTCAGTGGTCGAAAGAGCAACTCCAGATTGCTTTCGAGAAGACCAAGAGACAAGAGAGAACAAGAAACTGGCAAGTACCGGAAGTCGACTTGCGATCCAACCGGCACCACCAAAGTCCGCGTCCGAAAAGCCAGATAAATCAAGGACGAAGATGATGCTTAATAGTAGAGACCAGATCAGGCGCATAAGTGAGATACCTGAAGATTGCGCTTGACAGCCTGCCG